>JABFPM010000723.1:948-25567 GCA_022817325.1 Idris sp. 1 HC-2018 | reverse complement strand
GAATACAATAAAAATTTAATTACAAAGACGTGCGCGCAAAATCTTTAATTTTTCAAAAAATCATAAAGTCAAAAATATCAAATTTCAACAAAAACGAAAAAATACGAATTGATTATTTTTCTATAAAAAACAATAAAAAAAATAAATATTATTGTTTTTTTACTATAGGTGTAAATTTTTCATGGAATGCCAACATATGTTCTTCCGCAAGTCAGTTGATTTGTTTTGGCTTCTAAAATTTGTTATCATTGTTATTGAATGATAATAAATATTTTCAGTTAATTTGCATCTTTAATTCTTTTGGAGGGGTTGTTGTTTAAACTTCTTAACATTTCTGGTTCTCAACTAGGTAAAGCAGTGCACCGCAGTCGAAGCGCCAACATCGGCGAGACGGAAATGTGAGGAACTCTCGAGTGGTGATTGGCAGAAGTGATAGCTGGCTGACTCGGCTGGAAAGCTGATGCTAGCAACTTTGGTAGTTGCGCGCGTCTGTGTTGCAGGGTATGCTTTCGCCGCTTTTCACGCAGCTGTCAATCGTGTATTTTGGTGAACCTGAGCGGCCAATCGGCTGGTCTGTTCCGTTCATTTTCGGCTCGATCTAAGTGTGCGCGATTTGCCAGACCTTTTGGTCCTTGTTTTCAATTCACGTCGCGTGTGCCACCAGTTGCGTGTTGCATAACCCCAGTTTTAGTCTGAAACATCCGCGTCGCATCTCTACGCAAAAGTATCTGCAGTGTGTTTGCCCAAGTCTTTAAACGTCATACTGCCCAGTTTGACGTTTATGTCAAAAACAATAACAACTGAGATAACGCGGTGAGTAATGATAACGAGATTTTTATTACAAAACCGCACAAATAACAGACCTACGCACTCTTGTCACAAAGTCACACTTTTTTCAATCAGTTTCTTTGTACAAATGCCAGTGCTGTGTCGGTGAATGTAATATTCTAATATGAGAAATACATAACATTTCTTTATTTTCACTTTAAAATTTGCTTTCTTTTGTTTAACAATTAAATTACAAAGACATTTAGTTCACATGTTATTAGTATTGGAGGTTATACAAATGAAATCCAAGTTTGTGCTCTTTTTTGTTTACACCACTTAAATTCAGTTTTATGAAGCGATAAAAGCTTCTGTGATGTCAATTTTAATGCCTTTTGGTATTATAATTTAATTATAAGCCCGTTTTTTCTTTTTGAAACAATTAATTACCGATTTTATTTGTTAATTTTTTTTACTTCTGAAAGTTTGATAAATTTACATATCTGTACAATTTGAAATTTATTATAACTATTAAATTTTGATTGAATTAAATTTTTTTTTGAATTATGTTTTGAATAGCGGTAAGTAATTTTAATTTTATTCGATTTTAAATAAATTAATAATGACCACTGACATAAAGTTAACTAATTATAATTCAATGATGAAGCAATTCTAATTGATTTTTTTTTAATTATTGCAAATGACTTAAAATCGTTTATTTAAAATAAACAATATAAATTAGTTGTTAACTGTTGAAATTATACGTAAAAGAAGCTTGAAAAATTCTTTTAAGAAATGTTTTTCTTAAAAAAAAAAATTAAATTTCAAGGTTAAATTTAAATTATGACTTATGTTTCAAAAAAACAATCGTTGTTAGGAATCTTGTTTAAAATACGTTTTTAATTACTTGCACGTGTACTTATTGATTTTCAGAATCATCTTGAAAAATTGTATATATCCCTTTTTATCATGTTCGTTGAAAAGCTTACAAAAATTCAAAAAATTTGAATATGATATGCTTAAGATTAGAGCAGTTCATGACTTCTTAGAATACTTATACTTTTAAATATGGAATTAAACATATAAATGAAGTGTTGATATGGTAGCTGAAATTTCCTATAAAAAATAATTTGACAAAACATGTATATTTTAATTCAAGAACTGACCATTTTTTTGAGAATTCGGTTTATTTTGCTAAGTTTGAATGAAATAAAGTCATTGGAAGTAAATATATTTTTTTCTATTTTTAAGTCAAAATAATATTAAAAGGTTTAATGCAAGAGAAATTCAAAAAAATTATTGCATAAAAATGGTTTCTTTTGTGTGTGATGATATGATATTATGTTATTCTCTAAAAAAAACTTTTAAATTATATTACATAACTCATACTTTTAAGATATATATTTTAAAAAAAGTTTTACAAACAATGCCACTACTTTAATAAGTCCATTGTACATTATAAAGACCATTATTATATGTAAGAGAATAATTATTTATCATTAAATTTGATTATACTTCGAGTTAATGGCGTTATAATGTTTTTGCTATTTTATGCATTAAAAATATGCATTTTCTTGAAAATTTGTTACTTATTTTATCAAATATTGCATTCTAGAGAACAATACATTTATTTTGGTTATTAGTGTTAGAATCAATATTATATTTTTTCTTTTTGAATTAAATATATAAAGATTAAATTTCCAAAAATTGAAAAAATATCATGAAAGGGGATATGTTATTTTTAACAAAAAGTTCTGTAAATGTTTAAAAAGTTAAAGAAAATTAATTTGCAGGTTGTTTAAGTGGGATTACAATTTTAAAACTCATGTACGTAAAACATAAAAGCCTAAACTGTAAGCTTTTAAGACAATATAATACATCACCTTTACTTCTTTCTACTTGTCATACAGAGAAAAATTGATATAACGTGAATTATGCTTGTCAGATTAACTTTATGCTTCTAACTATATAAAAATCAAATTAATAGAAATTAATTAAACAGTAAAATACCTCTTAATTTGTTTTCATGGCACAAAAATTAAAACATAGTTAAAATACTGGACCGAAATTATTGTTCTGATTAAAAGCTTACAATAACAGTAGTTGAAAATTAAAAAAAAATAGAAAAGTAAATAAAGATTAAAAATAAAAGAATAAGTAAAACAGTTATTAGAGCTTCAATTACTTATGCTGCATCTTTGTCACTTATTCTTACTATAGGTAATAATGTGGAATTAGCAACGCAACTTGACAGTAACATGATAAATATAACCTTTGAACATACTTAAGCCTCTCGTACATGCAGGTATAAGAAAAAACGAAAAAGATAAAGCATTTTCGTAAATGTTATGACAAATGCTGTTGCTTACAAAGCATAATGACACATATACACAATATTTGTAGCTTTTTTATTTTCATACGATTGTTGAAATATTTTTCACAATTCAATGTATACATAAATTTTCATAATTCTTTCTAAAAATCTTAATAAATAATAAATTTGGAGATTAAATATGTGAACTTCAGGCAAAACTAGATAAATTGAAAAATGAAAATTAATATCGTACTTTTGGTTGAAGGATTTTTGTCTTCATAGTAATTACGTCAAATTCAAAAAATAGCTATAATTTTGAATTACTATTTTAAGTTATAAATTATTTTTGTTAAAATTGAAAATTTTATGAACTACTGGAAAAAATGTAGTTGAACTATCTATGTTTTCGATGCTATTTAATTTAAAATGTGTTTTTTTATTAAATTATTACAAGAATAAATAAGAAGAATCACTAATCGCTGAAACAACTAAAAGTAATAAGTTTTTGACTAATAGTTGAATTATAGATAAAAATGAGCGACAAATTATCAAAAGATGAGTTTGAATACGGAAGTAAATGATGTTAGATGTCGCTGGATAATCGATTCGACAAGCCTTAATTAACTGTCAAATTAACACAAGTTATCGTTGCTGCAAAAGATCTATGCAAGTGAAACAACTTTAACCTCGTTAAGTGGGTTCTGTATACATTTTGAATATACTTGCTCTTAAGATTTATTATTATACAGATGAAGGTAGCAACAATACAGAATCGAGTTAGGCCATATATGAACTATAAATGGAGCCATATATGGTCCATAAAACATGTAATTTATTTCCAATAAACGCCCTAAAATTGAACCATATCCACCTAAATACATAAATATGCTATTTATTTTGTATAAATGGAGCTATATAGAACTTTTTATTTGGGAGTGTGTAATATACCTATATATAAGGACACTTTGGTCCAATTTTATGACTGTCCGTCAAGTCCAGTTTACTGCCAATATCGTATCAAAAAGATCGATGCAACGGAAGAACGTTTGCAAAAAAGAATTTTTTGCTAATATTTGAAATTGGCTTATAGCGATAAATTTTAATTGTTGGAAAAGGATTAGTGGCACTGTTGAAGCGCGATTGAAGTTACGTTGAATATACAATGTTGATTAAATGTATGCTTTAAAACGTCCCGTGATAATCAATGGTTTCAATCGTTCATAAAATTACTCATATAAATATAGATTTTCAAATGAAGGACGAGTAATGAAACTCGTGGGAAAGCTTCGTGCAAAATCGAAGGCCGCAATGCGAGCCATCGTTTATAATTTCATCCTATGGTACGGTTAAGTATCTTCCGATTAAAGTCTGAACTCTGTGAAAGTATGTACCAACACAAATGCGCTATCACTTCTATAAATGTATATATACACTTTTCCCTTTCTGTGTGCATGTATAGTAGAGAGAGCATAGATTTAGTCGAGGCATCTTCAAAAGTCGAAAAGGATGCGAGATTACAATCACGACAGTTATAAACATCAAAAAAATCGATAACGAATATAAGCGCGTGCGATCATTCTTGATCAAATAAAGTTTATCTTCTTAACCGTTAAGAATAAGTTTATCAAACACTTTTTTTCATGTTTTCTCTTATAATAAATTGTTAATCCAGATGGTTCTTTATATATAATTTAATTGAACAGTATTAATGCAATTTAATACAACTTGATTACATTTTATCATTAATTTTTTATATTTATTATAAATTTCAAGTTGATCACGACTTATGAAAAGAAATAGCAATAATATATTGTATCATCTTTGGCAAATGAAGTGAAAAAAATACCGCTTGTTAGAATATATTATATTAAACGAACACGCACACGAAAAACTTTATAAATTGATCAACTTTTTAAGTAAACATTTTTGTAATTTATTCACTTATCACGCGTACAACCGCGATGTGTAAAATTACCTTTTAGGACTAGGATTGGGTCGGTAGTTAAGTCGTGTTCGTTAAATTATAGCGTTGCAAATGAGTACAATGGATTGTTTAACGAGCATGAATTTATGCTACGTTTTCTTCACGACGGTGTTTTTAGACGAACGGTGTATAGCGAAAAATGATTTACAATTATCACACTAAATTTCATGCTGCCTCTCTTGGCATCATCAACGTAACAACTTGATTAAAAAGAAATTGATTAAAATCTTATATGAGAAGTAAAATCTTTTAGTATTTGTAGTCACAGTTTGTAAAATCCAGATTGCTTATAGTTTGAATGTTCTAAAATAGACGTTAATTTTGTTGAGAATTTTTGTTAAAGTTAATTATTTGTATTATCAGAGCTGGCCAATCAGAAGCTTAACTGTTAATAGTGATATTCGGTTATTGTTAGCGCGGAAAATGTTATCATGAAGAGGAGTATTCAAACGCGGAAGATGACGGTGTATTATAGAGAAGAGATAAGTAGCTCGCGGGTGAGCCGCAGGAAGGTTAACACCCTCGCTTAGCCTTAACTCGTTCAGCCGAGAGTCCGTGACTTCAAGATTCGAACGAAACGCCGCTGGAATCGTGCAGTTTTCATTCCCTTCCGCCTTTGATGTCTCCTCTCAAACAGCCGTGTAAGCTAAAGAAAAGTAATTTTACGTTGGTAACGTGATACCAATGATATATCAATCAGAGTGATTCCTCAATCAGAGAATGAAAGTAAAATTTAGTAGACGCTTGAAGGTTTTTCATTTGCCTACGTACAGGACTCCGATTTGATAGCTTCTCATTCCAATTAAAATAGTTTGATTCTTCAGCAAAATATTTATTTGAATCTAGTACATTATAACCTGAAGATGTGTTATTTTTATGTCAAGATTACGAAGAATGCTATCTTACGTTCAATTTTTTTAAATAAATCAACATATCACAATGAAGTTTTGCTTTCACAAAAAGTGACAAAATTTGTTCGCTTCTTTACCTATTTTTGAGATTTTTGGATATTTGAAAATCACTTGCATTAATAATTCTTTCAAGTGTCCGTAAATGTATGTAACACGTTCGGCATGGCCTGCATATATTGTCATGCACAATCAAGTGTGTAATAATTCATGAGAAAAGCTCATTAAAAGTGATGCACAGCGGTTGTTTCCTTATTCTAGTTGAGCACCCGTTATATCTAGATTTTTGGTCTTGCTAACGTTTGGCTGGTACTCTCAGGTCTAAGTGATTTATGCGGGCCCCAGGGAGAGTCCAGTTGCTGCCACCATCGCACACATACGCACGTACGTGAATGTGATCTAACGTGGTACGCACAGCTCAAGCAAAGCCCGCGATACATGTACCACTGGCTAACTAGCATCCAAGCTCCGTCAGATCTCAGCTCCCATAGACCCAACCGTTCTGTAACCCAACAAAACTGCACGAGAACGCTGCGCGAAAAAGGAGCTGCACGGTACTGCACACACCAATCCATTTATTCCATCCTTTTTTGCCAATCCCTCTTTTTCCTTTTTTCTATTTCTGTCTCTCTTACTTCTGTCTTTCCTCCCCCGTCTAATTCTAGTACAGGATTGCCATAGAAAATTATTGTTTCAGCCTTTCTACACTTATCTTCCGGAGGAAAATTACGAATTCCTAAAGTATTCGAATTCATATAAATAAAAATTTTCTAACTGTTCATTTAATTCACAAGTTCATGACTCAAATTGATATTTTTACAACAAATAATGAATTTATTGCCTTATTTATTAGTATTATAATCTATCCTTTTTTTATTGTCTTCACTATCTAGCTTAATGAATATTAGAAACATCGCGACAGAGTTTTTATGCTGCGTGAAAATTGATGTCGCATTGAACATTCAAGAAAGTACTTGTCAAACATAACTTTCACATAATGGTGCGCACATAATAATAGGTCAAAATATTTATAACAATGACGCACAAATGTACAGCTACAATTATTGAGACAGTATTAAAAAAAAACGTAATATGCCAGATTAAGCTTTCATTAAATATTACTCAAATGACATTTAATTACATAACACGCGGTGGTTATTCTTCAAAGATGTTTACTGACCGTGACCGCAACCATTTTGTGTAAAATTGTAAGAGTATTTCAGTTCATAAAACTGTACTGGTTGCATGTTCTTCTAGCTTATAAAACGTTTCTTCACAAAAGCCAGCTTTTTATTAACCTTGGTCATTTTTTTTCTCTTTCAAGAAAATTCAATTCATGTATTTTGTGTAATTTGTTGATTTTTTTACCCAACGTAATACAATTGAAACCATTTTCTATGGATTGAGAAAATTCATTTCTTTTTTGCAGAAATCTTTTTCAATTCTGAGAACCGGTTTGGCGTCGATAGATATGATTTGTGGTCTCATTATAAATACTAATACGATACTGAAATGAAAAATCAAAGTCAATAATTTATGTTCATCGCATGATTGGAGTAAATACTTATGTTTATTAACATAATTAATTATTTTCGATACATCTCATGAATAGCAATACACTTTGTCAAAGTCTGTCAATATCTTTGTCAATATCAAAGTTTTTTCTAAAATTAAAAAACAATAATTATATTATAACGAGAAAACTTATGAATTTAAATGAATTTTATGTGCAAGTAAATTTATAAAAATATATATTCATTTATTATGGTTTTTAAAAATAATTTTGTTGTAATTTAATGGCTCTGGTTTCCGGTTCCTGGATGATCAAAAAGGAGAGTAGATTTGGTGAATCGTTGAAGGTCGTCGCGATTGCGTAACTTAATTCGCGCAGAGCGAATTGATGCTGAAAAAGTGACGAGTTTTGACTGAGAACCACTGAAGCATGTAGCGTACCGGTTGTTCCACTCATGGAATGCGGACTCTTGAATGTACGTATGCGCGAGAGCAATACAATATAGTGAATAACCAAACATTGAGACTTATGACACCCCAAAAAATTAATCCACCAACGTTGCTGTTATATTTGCCCCAAAAAATCCGGTCCTTTTTTTTTTCAAAAAACAATCGTAACATTGTACCATTACTAATTTCATGGCAAAAAAAGTACTCATAAACCTGTAGAAAGTTAACTTTCTTGATCATCAATCGTAAAAATTCACCTAGTCCTATTATTCCTTTTTGTTGAAAGTGCGATTCATTTTTTTTAAATATTTCCTACAATAAAATATATTTTCATTCAGGTTCGGCAAAGTTATGATATATATATAGGAATAAAAGTCCTGTACAAAGAATTTTTCGAAAATAATATTTTTTTTGTTCGCAAAAGTTTGGATAATTGCACCGAGACGAATTTAATGCTATATGTTTTACTGCAAAGTTCCGGACGACATTCGACAGAAAGGCCTGAAAAATATATATATATACTTTATATAAGGTATTATTTTAGCTTTATTTATGAAGAACATACAAATTATTTAGGCGGAGCTAAGGTTGTAATTAAAATGCAGAGAGAAACTTCAAATAAATAAAGTTTGCTTTGCAACTATCAAAATAAATTTGTAAACAACAAACATGTGAAATGTATTGAATATAAATTTTGAGAAGCTTTCTTATTTAGTAGGATAGATGAGCAATGTTGTACCAAATAACGACGAGCAGCTAAAAACGAAGATCGACGTAGTTGTGACACATCGATAAAAACAATCAAAGGAAGTTGGATGACATTAATATTTAGCAGGCTTGATAATGTACCGGACACTGTATGCAAATGTTACGCATAAGTACACCCCGCAGATTTGTCGTCAAATCAAATGCAGGTGTCTTTGTTAATCAGGATATAAACTCACTATTTTTACGATGTGTATCCTATTTTCAAATCAGCACACCTTTGCTTTTTGACAAGCAGAAGTGATTCGAAATCAGTTATGTTAATTTAACTAAAAAAAAAAAAGATTATAATAAATAAATGTTTCAGAGTAATTAACATTTTCCAACTAATTAGAATACTTTATTTCTTACAGTACGAGAAAATTAAATGTCCTTATTATAAGAAAAAAGGAAGGAAAAAATAGAGGCTTGGTCATTCCTTCAGATTGAGGAATTTTTATTTCAACTATTCAGATATATAGAAAATAATTTTATTGTTCAAATATTAATAATTTTATTTTCTCTGTGAACCTACGTTCGAAATTTGCGGAAGATTTTCAGTGTAATTACTTAATGCATTTTAACACTAAAATTCAATATTTATCTGGTACACGATAATATTATATATATCAAATTTTCCATTAACCTGAGTAAGTTGTGGTCTATAACAAAATAAATTTGAACAATTTTAGTATGGCTTGGTCAGTCAGTCAATATTATGCTTTCATTAAAAGCTTAACAGTTTCATTGCTTAACAATTTTACTAATTAATCTAATATTTCAATCTAGAGGTTGACATTTATATATACCTATACTTATTGGACTTGTCTATTTTTAATTTCAAAGTAATGGGTCAGCAAACAGAGGTGAATTTGCAATATTTTTCAATATAAACCACAAAACTAACTTTTTATGAATAATTTTTCGCAATGTAATTAATATGCCTAATGAAGAATAAATTTCATTGATAGCATGCGACATTATGATGCAAAAGCTTGAAACAGATGTGAGATTTAAAATGCAGGGGTCACGGTCGACGATCGTAAATAGAATACGCGCCGAGAAAAAGACTTTTTAAAAATCAACTTTTATCTGAATATCCGTTTATTATACATTTGCTTAATACGTTTTTAAGATATCAGCATCAATTTATCAGGTTTCGTTATTTTTTGATAGCCCATCAAGTACAATCTTCCTTAAAAATTCACAGATCAGCTACTTTTTTTTGTCGATCACTATCTTTAGAATATTCGGATATCTTGACTAACATTAGGGATCAAGTTCATTTTGAATAATCGATTTGGCATTCAAATTAATCGAATTTAAATTTATGTTACGCTATTTACATGTTAATTTTAATTCTATAAAGTAAAATTGACTTCTTTCTGTTACAGAAATCAAACAAAGAGGTTACGGGAAAAATTTCTCGAATCAGTTCAACAATATGGCAGCAGGAACATGTGATTCACTTTGAGGCCGGATATTTCAATTGCCATGTTAGTATTATAAATTTCTCATTTAAATTTTAATAAGAAAGATGAAATCTATAAACTGTTGTTTTGCATCAAAAATTTGGTTTCAATTAAATTCATTTATCTTAAGTTTCGATAAGTTAATTATCAAATATATGGCTATAAAATTATAGTATAATACTATTTGCATTAGTTTTATGTAATTCACATTTTTTTTTACAAATATTTAAATATAAAATTAGTATACATATTTATGTTAAAGAAGCAATACTTAATTTATGTTTAACATCTTGAGTGGTAGCCGAAAATCGATTTGATATAAATTTCTGAGTACTTGTGGGTATAATTTATGATCATTGAGAGGACGATAACGTGCATGATAAGCTGTGAGATAACAGCGACGCATAAGTTATACCTTAAAGACGATAAACGAATGAGACACATGTGCGGGGAGGACTAGAAAACAGGCAAAAAGGATGGCTTGAATTTTTACTCGGAAAATAACTATACTCTGAGTTCGAAGCCCTCACAGTGTAGCCAGATTACACTTCACATATACTCATATAGAAAGATTCCGAACAGTTATACCAATTAGAAATACCTTTTCATCTGTAACCATACGTTCAAGTATTACTGAATCTTATTATAATAATAATAATAATATTTATTAGAAATATGTATGCATTTACTCAAGTTTTTTTATTTTTAAACATCAAACTTGAGACAACAGTTCGATATTCTAATGAAAACGTTACTTCCATCTGAGTTAAATTTCAATTTGAGAGTTATTAAATGGAAAAATAAAGACTGTTTTCAATTATTTATCCCTTCAAGTTTTATAATCAATCGGAAGATAATTTTTTTCTAAGGGTAATCATTTTGCAACAGTTTGTTTGACAAACATAAATTGAGAGCGCACAAGGCCTCATTGATATCGCGAAAGTCTCGGCGTGATTGTTAATGACGAGAAGAATTTAAAGACGTCTCTTATAGCGGATAAAGACATTATTGTCGATTGTTCTTTCATGTCGCACGCTAAATAAAAATTCATCGTCGGGATGTGTCAGTAATAAAAATTAGATTTATATTTGATTACATATGAATGGCTCAAAAATTACCGTCGTCTTTGCATATTGGTAAAATGCTTATTTTCTCAAACCTCTCATAAACCTTTATTTTTCCAACACTTATTACAATATAATTATATTTCTGCTGAATAGAAATGTTGTTAAATTAAGTGTAAGATAATTGCCTGAAAAACAAGTGAAAATAAAGCTGTACTCGTGATAAATGATCAACTCAGATGTTTTACACGGTTTATGTCATGTGTAAGGGAAAATGAAATTCAAGTGGGCGAACATAGGATTTTTTTATTGGATAATCAGCATCACTTCATGAGCCCGACCGTACGTGATGAAATTCGTTTCAACAGCAAATTATCGAGACAAAGTTTTCAACAAAACTTTTTTTTTGCGCAAAATCGAAAAGAGATATATTTCTTTTGAGTGCTCTGTAGCAATGAATTCGAAATAATTGACACGTTGTTAAAACAACGCAATAAACGTGAGAAACGTCGTTTATGTGATTAATTTCGTGATAATATTCTATTTGAGGCAACGCAAGTAGAAAATTTTCATGTATAATAACTTCGCTGGGTTTACGACGCACAAATGTTTTAACGGCTCACTAGGAAGCTACTAGAATCTTTCATCGACAAACATTAAAGATCTCTATGGCTCTTTCTGCCCATCTCCGCCAAGCGTGGAGTGTGATAATAGCCCCACTTATTTTGCTGCTAAATAATTTGAGCTTCAATACACCATAGATTATGCTTTCCTTCTAGTTATAACTCTTTATCTCAAATAGTATATTCATTTTTAAAAATTGAATACCATCTGCAAAGTGCTATAAAACATCTAAATATAATAATAAATGAGTGTATACATTTTTAAATAAACATTATATGTGAAGACATATTTTACGTTGAGCAGGAAAAAAGGTTACTTTAACCGAACCAAAACACAGAGAAAACTTGTTTCAACTTTTATATACTAACAATGTATAAACTTTTTATTAAACATTTTTGTTAATGTTCTTTGAAATCAAATTTTTTTGTTCATAACTTGTATACTTCTTTGCAAGAATGATTTCAATTTAGAGAAAACATTTTTCTAACAAATTGTTAATCAATTTTGATAAAAATTTAACTTTGTACTCAACAGAATTGAAGGGTGTACTGGGAAGGTTCCCCAGAGAGGCTAAGGGGCTCAAAGCCCCCCCTCCCTCTCCCAAGTATGTTAAGCATATATTTGTTAGGAAATAGCTCGGGAAATAGTAATATGTTTATAAAACAATTTTTAACGTTTAAAACGTTGTTGAAAGTAATTTTGTTCAAGACCCGTTGTAATTACAGGCATTTTTATTGACAAAAATCAGGTGAAAACAACTTTTATACATATCATTTAATGTGTAAAACTTAATATAATTTAATATTTCTTGAAATAGTATATTATGCACCATATGGAAGTAAAATACTGTTTTATTCCCGTCGAATTTGTCTCGCGAGTTTGTGATTATATTTATAATGCCGACGTTTTCTCCCCAAATGTCATAATAATGACCATGCTTGAAATTGGTTTTACTAGAACAATGATATGCGATCAACGTAAGTACTCATGTGGTATCCTGATTTTACCATCAGCACGAGATGAATCTTACGGATATCGGTAATCAATTATAAAAATAATTCTTGCAATAAATGACAAGGCAGGGCAACTGTGCAAACCTTCCGATGAGTTCATTGTACAGTTTCCTAAAATTAAAAAATACCTGAAACGAAACACTACAAATTCAGTTTGAATTGAAAATTGTAGAGCCAAATGAGCTTCAAATAAATAAATATATATCTTTAAGTTTTTTTAATTGACTTAAAATAATTAGTATAAAATATTGTAATTCTTATTATAATTCTAATTATTATGAAATATTTAATTAAACGCTTAGTCCACTGCAAAAAATAAATAGATATTTTATTTATGCTTGACCCTAGAACCGCATTGTGCCTAGAGCCATTTTAATTATAAAAAAAACTACAAGTTTAAATGAGTATATTTTGTGAAATACTCTATAAAATCTTTGGATTTAAAGTTAAACTGAAAGTATATTCATTAATAATTATAAATGTTTAAATTAGATTAGAAATATTATTAAATATTAATTGTTATAATAATATTAAACAACAAAGTCATGTGATTGTGGCTAGAGCCACTTAATATAAAATCGGTTCTTTGTAAGAAATATTGGAAAATTATAATAAATTGTCAAATTTTCATCCAAAAAAAAGTTTATTTAATAAAATTTAACAGAAATCAAAGTTGTGATTAAAAGAAAATTGTTATGCTATTCAATAATTGTTCAAAACTTAACAACATGTGCTTTATTTATTATAAATTAATCGGTTCATCAGTTCTTTTATTTATGTTAAGTATTTTTTTTAAATAATAATTGAAAATCACAGTGACTTTAGGCACGCTACCTCGAGGCTCTAGGCAAAGCTCAAATCGGATGCCTAGAGCTAATGTACACTTTTTTAAATTAGAATTTTGTTAATTTAATTTAATGATTTTCAATAATAAAAAATAGTTTGAGATAGAAAAATCTTTAAAATTTACGTTATATATTTTAATTTTAAATAAATTAATTGTTTTTGTTTATAAAAAAATTTATTTCTAAAAATCGGCTCTAAACTCAAGCTTCTCTTCTAAATCGGGCACCATTTGTCAAAATCAACTTCATCAATTTTTTCCTTTATCTCATAGACATTCAAAAAATACGCCAAGTATGAAAGCTTTTACTCAAAAAGTCAGCGTATTTGACAGTTCTATTCAAACAAATCTTCTCAATCAGTTTTTCTGCTTCTTTTTTACAAGCCTTCTCGAATTTTTTCATTTCATTTCTAACTGCAATGTATCTTTAACTCTTCAGACATAAAACAGTTGAGCCGATTAATTTTAATTTAATCAAATGTTTGCAAATGATATTTTTAACTTATGTAAATAACCAATATATTCATCGGTGTTTATAGCACCGATCTTACATAAAATGTTTACAGTTTTAAGATTTTCTGATTACCTGTAAGCATAAAGAAAGGTGTACAATTGTTTCTCTTGCATTCTTATCTACACCGCTATCGATAAGAAATTTGACTATTCCGATACTATGAATTAACCAATAAGCATAGTGTAATAGTTGTAGTCCATCCAAATTTTTCGCATTGACATCAGCACTGTGTTTGATTAAATATCTTACAATATCAGTGTTTTTGGATCTGCTTACAGCACATATTAGAGATGTTTCTTCATCTGAATTTTTTGATTTTAAGTTCGCACTTCGTTCAATTAATAATTTGACAATTTTTAAATTTCTTTTGACAGCTAAGTGAAGAGGTGATTCGCCTTTATTATTTTTACTGTTAATCGTTGTCTAGTAAGAATTGTATAATGGTTTTATTGTTGTTTTTAAGGATTGCTTTGTGAAATGAAGTGTTCTCATTCTCATCCTTAATATTGATACTGACTGACTAATTCACTTTCGATTAGGATTCTTATCCATTCATTGGCACCTTCCATGATATTTCTTGAAGTTTTATGTAAAGTCGCAAGGTTAAAACTGAAAAATAATTAATTAATTTATTCTTTAAATATTGATGAAATATATATCTCATGTAATAGATATCAAATTCGATAGCACCTATACATACAAATATAAATTTAATTTGTAAATTCAAGTAAAATTGTTTAATATGTAGCTTTATTAAAGTAAACAAGTTTTGTCAATTAGAAACTAATAAATAATATATATCGTCATGATGTTCCGAAAAAAAATTTCCTTTTTCTGATCAGATCTACATATATTAATACAATAAATAAATATAATAAAAGTACAAATATTTTCAAGTTAATTATGTATATGAAATTTACAATTAATTTAAAGTCAAAATTAAATTAATTTTAGTCATTATTATTTTAAATTCATTTTATAATTATATAACATTAAACAAATTGCAGTAAAAAATGTTTGTATGTTACATTTAATTGTAACAAAATTTCGAAGTTATATAATGTTAAAATTGTATAAGTACAACTGTTTTGTATGTCACAATTTTTATATGTAGTAATTTCCAGTTTTGTAGATTTACAATACCTTTATATTTATAAATAAATATTAAGAATGTAGAACTACTACCAAAAAATATGTATAGGTAAAATAATTTTACATATGTTAAAATACGAAAAAATTATAAAAATGGAAAATGTTATTTCCTACACTAGTTGCTGTAATTAATCAGCTTGATTTATATATAACAATTGTAATAAAGCTACATATTTTTAGTAGTTTTACTGCAACGTGCAAGCAGTCTCGTTTATGTTTGACACAGATAAAAGAAATGGACTTATAAAAATATGTATAAATATGAAAACATAGATTTAGACATTACTCATACGCGGGAACATGGTACATTATTTGAATTAGAGAAATGTTTCATAGTATTTATTCTATTGTAACTATAATATAATTTTGGTAAATCTGTTTTTGCATTAAGTGCACAGTTTTGATATTTTTTTAATATACAAAATGTCGTTATGTTGAGCTGTAGACAAAGAAAACTCGCTTTACGCGTGCTCTGACAAATTCTTTACTATTTCGATTGAACAAACCAATGAACCAACACAACGCAGACCTCTCATTGATTCGCTTCACTAATGTAGCATTTTTTACAATTACATGCTATGTTATAAACAATTCTCGTACTTCGAAAACAATTCTTTCTGTTTTTGTAGTTTCCATTGTATACCAATGTTTTCAGTTTAAATGGTATAGTGTTTACAGTTCTAATGACGATGTAATACATTACCAATTTTTTATAGTTTTCATATTTTTATAATATGGTAATCTGATAATATAATTATAATAATTTTTTCTTTCAGTGGGTGCTTGTAATTCTTGGTTTTGTCTTAATAATTTTGAAATTCCATAGTCTACATCTTTATTAATAAAGTTCATTAAATATGAATTATTGAGTAGAATTGATTTAATAAACTGTATATTTGTTTTATGGTATTTAGGTGTTGATAATGTTATGGCCTTATCTGTTAAATTCAAAACCTTTCTCTGTTGAATTGGATGAATGGACAAGAAATTTAACACTCTGCCACTATACATATGTAATTTACTGAAAACAATTTGTGTGTAATGTATTATTCTCGTTACTAACTGTAACATTAAGAAATTTAAATTATGTTCATTTTGAATTTCGTATGTAAATTTTAAGTTCTTATTGTCAAAATTATTGAACAGGTCCAAAGTTTCTTTAAGGCCTCATGTTTTTTAGTAAATATCTTAAAAAATATTATTTATTTTATGCAGATTGTAAATTTATTTATCATTTTTTAGCAATTTTTCAAGATCAATAAAATGGTATTACAACTTTTTGTTATTACAATTTTTGCTACAAAATTTACAACAATTCTGAGCATCAAAATAAAAACAAACGTTTCGCAGTAAAAAAGCCAATAATGAAATAATTAAGACTTTTGATTTGCTATGATAGGTGATATCTAATTTAAGACATTACATGTCTATTTGTAATTTGTCGGTGTCGTAACAGTAAAATCAACTGGATTGAAAAATAATTTGCCCCTGTAGAAACCTTATGATTAAGTGTAAATTAAAGACACTGCAAAAAGTGGTGTCCCTTGCGTATAAAAAATATCCGTAATATTCGTCGAGTATTCTTGACAAGAGTATCCGGCTGGGTCTCGAAGACCAATAGGCCAATAATTAAAGTAATGGCTACTTTTCAACTGAATTTCCGTGTGGTTCGATCTGTGCAGCCTCTCACCGATTACGGTCACGAAGGCTGAGGCTAGCTGCTCATCTTTTTCTCGCACTCGTTCAACGCTCTTCCTTGCTCCCATCGCAGCGACTCATTATACCTTCAGTAATTGCTATACACATACGACTTCTTGATCAATATCAGGATAATTTCAACAATGTTCAAAAACAAAAAAAGTGTGCCAACATACGCCCTATTTTTAAAGCAGTGATAACTTGATTTTCTTTTGACATTTTTGCTTAGTTTCAATTAAATTTACAACGAAGAAATATATATAAAAAAAAGAAACTGTAGAAAATATTACTATTTTTTTTTCTAAATTAAGAAACAATTAAATTAGTGCTTTAAAACAATTTTTTTCTTAAATTGCAAACTTTTTTACTGTAGAAAGTTGTCGTAATTTTGTTTCTTTTTCCTTAATCTGCAAAAGAAAACACATTGTAAAAAGGATAATTTGCCCGCTACAATGGCGTTACCTACTAGTACGCCATATAATTTCACTTCTCAACAGCATTCATTTTCCGCCCGTCGTGGGAATAATCCAGGTTGTTGCAATAGACATTGTACCAAACAACTAATGACAAATCATTCCCGTTCATTTCTGGTAATTGTTACTTCATTTATTTTATTATTATTTATTACTAAAATCAGTTCAAAACTTTACTTGTACACATACAATTTAGTTTGTATTATTTGTAGAAAAAAATATCTAATCATAAAAAACACTTCATATAATTCATC
Source organism: Idris sp. 1 HC-2018 (assembly GCA_022817325.1). Taxonomy (NCBI): domain Eukaryota; kingdom Metazoa; phylum Arthropoda; class Insecta; order Hymenoptera; family Scelionidae; genus Idris; species Idris sp. 1 HC-2018. Next base: position 7,782 of record JABFPM010000723.1, on the reverse strand, counting down.
TATAGAAGATTTGTACATTTAAAATAAAATATATTTAATAATTTTTTACTCACTATGAAATCTTGATTTATAGCCCGTTTATAAATTATTGTCTGTTATTCAGAGAAAATATTGTATGAATTACATTATTTTTCAGTGTTTTTTACATAAACTTGATTGAGTATTTGTATCCTGAAGCTGTTCACTTGATCGAGGTTCGAGTGTACAATTAAAAGAGTTTAACATAAAACAAGCAGATTAATCTTGTTCCATTCTGACATCTAATATTATAACATCTTTCACATAAAGTTAGCTTTTTAATCTGATATAAATATGTGATAGTCGTTATTTCTTTTTTTCTATGAGACCCGCCTGTCTGTTAGATTCTATCTTGTGGTTTAACGTTTCGTTTTGAGCTCGTAATGTGGCGGCGTCAATAAGGTATAAAGTTAATTTTTTGTATAAATAAAATTATATTCGAAAACTTTTAATCCCAGAATATATTGTTCTTTTTTACCGAAGAAATGATACCATTGGAGTCTTTTTTGCCAAGTGCGAAAATTACTACTTAAGGTGATGCCGAAGTCATTGAAGAGCAAAAAAGATAGACAGAAGGAAACCAATATTTGACAGATTGAGACACACCTACACTGAAAAAAAATTTCATACGGTAAGCAAGTATATGATACTAAATACTTGACTCAAGTATATTTTCACTTGATACAAATGAATTTCACTTGAAATAAATCAAATATACTTGATTCAAATATATGATATACTTCAATACGATTGATCATATTTTTCAATTCATTCAAGTATATTTATTGATTCGAGGTGCCTGTTTTTTCAGTGTAGTTTGACTTCGGCATCACCTTAATCACTTATTAAAAAATCCGAAAAAAATGTGTATGTGCATATGGCATTTATGATTATTATTATTTATCATAAAAATTATGGCAAATTAAGTTTGTGTCAAATAAATATTTGGTAAGAAATTAAAAAATTATAAATTAGTAAGATTCGTATTATAGAAAATTAAAAATAAAATAATGAAAAAAGCTTTTTTTATATATTTTATGGAATCTTGTATGTCTTCAAAAAATGTTTACTCGCTTTTCTTAGCATACGCTGCAAAGCTTATTTCCAATAACTTTGCAGATGAACAGAACAAAAATAACCCCATCGGTGTATTCTAGGGTTAAACACAATTTTATATTTGCTTATCTAAAATAGATATACCTTAAAAACTCGTATCATTTTTTTTATTTTCAGATTCATTAATATATATTACGATGAATTGTTTTTGTCTGATATCATAAAAATAATAAATTTAATCTAAATTTTATCTTCTACACTCAATTTCTGTTTGTGCGATTTTAATTTATAAACATAAAAATATGTCCGAGTGAAATTAATTTAAAAATAAACACGAATTGCATCTGGCCAAACAAGACACATTGATTAAAAATAATTGAAAATAGTGGGCGCGAAAACGTAGTTTTGAATTCTAAATCTTCACGCGAGCCAAACATGTTATTTTCTCAGGGAGCTTGTATCTGATTAAGAGACGCGATTCGATTGGCCGTGCATGTCGAGATCCCTCCTTTCGAATGAATTATTCCATGATAGCTCCAGTCGCGAAGCTCGTTGATAACAGGGCCATAATTAGCACGATTTGATAATGATTCTTAATGGAAACGCGGATTCTGTAGTCGTTGTCACACAGTTCATTTTCGAGTTGATCAAAAAAACACTTTTATTCCTTTTTTTCAAAAAGATAAATATATATGTGATCTTCTACCTTATGGTGCTATAACATTGAACCATCATTATTAACCGGATTTTGTGAAAATTTAACTGAGGATAATTTGAGGTGAATTATTATCGTCCTGTTTTTGTTTATTATATGCATACAATGGTTACATTTATCTTTGCAAATTTCTGAAATTTTAAGAAGGTAGATTTGAGAAATATAAATATAACTATTCAGAGCACAAATTTCTGACTTCTTAGAAAATTGCAAAACATCTGGCTGGCAACTATTTTAATCGCAATACTGACTGTGTTTCGACATGAAAAATTCATCTCCGTGTTACGTATTTATTCTCATTCATACTTGTTTTTGTTCGCAATTTGATGATCAAAAATTAATAATTAAAATGTCTGCTTTTTTTAAGTCATTGTATATTGCGCTAAAATGAAATAATTAAATTTACAGAATACAAAATAGATTATTATTTTACGAAAAACTTGCTTTAATACAACTTTAAACAGTACACCAACATCATTTTTTGTATTATTTTTTTTATTATTTTCTATAAAATTCTGGGCACTTATTATAATGCAAATTTAAAATATTACAAGTAAACCAAACATAGTTGGAAAATGTAGAATCTTTTCAGCGCAGCTAATATCTAGATCTATTTGTTAAACATTCAAAAGTTTTATTATTCAAATTATTACTCAAATAATACGAATTTGATCTATTTTTGAAATCTTCAGATTTACAAAGTAAAGAATATTTTAAGCTAAATATAAAAAAAGAATATCTAAACGTAAATGCCTTCAAATTTAAATCTAATATCAGAAAATATTAACCGAAGCGTTTAATTCAAAATTCTAAGATGATTTACATTACAAATTAGTTAAAAGCAATTAGTAAGTTTCAAGACTGAAAATCAATTTTCTTATCAAATTACTATTAATTTAATTGTGTATGTCTTAAATAATTACAACAACATTTTTAATTTTATAATTAGAGACATATATTTCATTGAAAAATATTATTCAATTGATAAAATTCAAAATTAAAGAAAAATCTTTGTTACGCATTTTCTAAAGAAAATACTATAATGTCTCATGAATGGGTGACATTTCTTTACAATTTACGTAAGCATTTTTTACTCGATCATTGAGTTACTGTTTACGTGGTAGTGCGCATGCAAATTGCACATGTTTTTTCAACTACACGTGTACATAGCTTCTACATAAAAAGTAATATGACGTATGGTTAACCAATAGTAGCTCAATGCCAACTTTTTAACAAAAAAATAAATCGTATTTTACTGAACGAAAACTCAAAAATTATATCTCAATTTTAAAAATTATATATATATTTATAAATAGTGATTCTCATATTAAATTTTTTTTTCATCATAACTTTATATAGTTATCTATGTTTAGTAATTTTTGTATAATAATAACTTTTTGTACAAACTGCAAATTAAAAAAAAGACTATAGATAATTTAAATAAATACAATAAAAATAATGCTATTGTTGGTCTGATTGTTTCAGAATGGTACTAGTGGTGAACGGGGTTCTTTTAGAAGAGCCCCCGGCGGACAGTAGATCTTTCTATGCAGCTCATCCAGTGTACCGTGAGACTGCGGCTCAGTTGCACACGATGCCAGCCAAATTAGTGGGCCCTGTAGGCCTACTTTATATACAGCAGCGAGAAATGGCTGCTACTCTTCCTCATGATAGTTAGTATATGTTTCGCCTTTACATTGTATGTCTTCTTTGGCACCTGTTCTTATTGAGAATTTTTTTCCAGAAAATGTAAGCATTTTAGGTTCGGATGATGTCACAACTTGCATTATTGTTGTAGTAAGGCATTCTGGTGAGTTTACTGAAATAATTTCTATACCGTACAAAATTCGAATAATTATTTTGCAACGTTTATAATTTGAAGATATTATAATAAAATAAACAGACCAAAATAATAATTACAAGTATTTTTAATTTAATTTGTCGAAGAGTCTTGAAAAACTTTACTTTTACTACTACACTATTAATATTTTTAGGTTCTGGTGCTGTTGCTTTAGCACATCTAGATGGTGCAGGTACGGAAGATGCAGCTACTACAATGGTGCAAAGGGTTACAGAATTAGCCATTGGTTTTCCAGAAGGCCGTCTAGAACTTCAATTAGTTGGTGGTTACACGGATCCAAGAGGCTATTCCGAAGACTTATTTTATAATATTCTTTGTAAGTATTTGTTTTTACAGTATAGATTGTACGAAGAAGCTAAATTTGTGTCTCTTTTAAAAAACAAGTTTTGAAATATATTTTCAAAAAACTTGTATTTTGTTAAATGGAAACTTAATCATAAGTTCCGTCTTGGAGATTATAATTGCATTTATATAACAATTAATATATATTCTGAATTTCAGCTGCCTTTCATAAACAAACTTATGAAATTGATTTAACTTTGTGCTGTGTTGTTGAATCAAATACAACTGTGAGAAATGGTATTCACTGGCCAATGATCTACGGCATTGGTTTGAACGTTAAAACTGGAGAAATATTTCCGGCAACTTTCCCAGATAAAGGACCGGATCAAGCACTTAGACAAGCTAGACATTTGACTGGTGGCCAGCAGGTATATTTTTGATTTTATAAATTTTCTGATGGTCTAAAATGAAAAACGCAAAACCCTTAAAATTATATGTATATATCTTGTCAGAATGAAAATATTTTTTACCTTAATGTATTACATTTTACAGGTTCTCGATATTTATGATTGTACACTTGGTTTATTGAGAATTGGTCCATTTAATTATGACCCATTACGAGGGATCGACTTGTGGTTGGCTCAATCTGATCAGTTCATACTACAACATTTATCGACATCACCAGATGTAGAACCACCTCATTTTGTCTCACAAGTAAATAATTTATATTATTAATAAATGTAGTTGTAATATTTTTTTTTTATAAAAATCAATGTATAGCTGAATTCATAAATAATCCATGTGATTTATGTCTTAGCTTATTATAAAAAATGATATTATTATATTTAAACATAAAAAACTTTAAAGTTATAGAAATATTTGAAAAATGTTCTATTACAGCATTTAGTTTTTTTAATTTAGTTAATTAACTCCAATTTTTTTATTTCTTTTACTCTTGACCAAATTATTAATGCATAATTTTGTGAATTCAAAGCACATATAAGTACATTGAGTTATTCATTAATTATAATGATAATTCATGAATTATAAATAATAAGTTAAGGTTTAATTGTAGCTTTAACATATCTGAATATTTTTATAGATTCGAGCCACACTAAAATATATTCAAGACAATCAATTCCCTGCAGTGACGGTTTTTCGAGATAATAGGCCACACTACTATCGACGAGATGAAGCTACAGGTGTTTGGCAGCCGATAAGATATTAATCTTGAAATGCGAACCTAGAAATACAAAAAAATGTTATTGAATCTCATGAAAAGTTTGTTATAAAATGATGTTGATAATAAAAAGAAATTACTTATCAACATTTTCTGCTCAAAAGAACATTAAATGAATTATTTTTTTTAAGAAAAAGAAGAAAAATTACATGTAAAATCAATTAAAATTTGTTGTATATAAAATATTATATTATTCATGTTTCTTATGTTTAATCTATTGTAATTAAGAACTGAAAATTATTTTGTTTTATTAATTTTACTTTTAGTATTAAATTTTAATACTAATATAAAATAAATATTTGCATTTATAAGTTCAAACAAATTTAACCTTAGTAATTTATTTTTATACGAATGTAATAAGGTTGTTTTACATGTAAATTTTTCAACTAAATTTTTCAACATATTTTGTTATTCTTAAATTTCAATTTTCATGACAAAAAAAACAATATGAAATAATTATTTTAGATCTTAAAATGTTTCATTGAATAAACATATATTTTGGGTCGTCAAAGAATATACATGTAATACAATCTTAAATTTGTTTTAGCAAATTTTACTAAGGTACAATTATGCAGCAATATTGAATAGTGTATTTTATTAAACAGAACTTTATGATTATGAAGATGATATATTGTGATTTCGTACAGGAGTAACTGATAAATATATATTGAAATGTTTATTTCTAGTAAAATTGGACGATTTAATAAAGTAGATTATAAATGTACGTAAGAAAATTATTGCTTTAACTTTTCAATAATATAAACATAAAAGTAATATTTTAATTAATAAACATTAATTTGAAAATAAGCTGTGTTATTTTTTCGAGATACATATTTTCTTTAAAAGAATTATTATGAAATCGATTAAAACATAAACAAAAACTATTAATTTTTTTGTTCAAACTTTAGCTATTTAATTTAGTAAGTTACATTATGAAATGCGAATTAAATTTTTATAAAAAAATTAAATTGCTTAACCCTTTCAGTTATGATGGGTCAAAAAACGTTACACTTGACATTGATTGATTTTTCATGGTCAAAAATTGTAATAATTACACAAATAATTGTTAGTCAAGGGTTTTCGGGGTCGCTGAATACGAATCTGAAGTCAGATTTTCAAAATTCAATATAACGGATCCAATATGGAGGACCAAAATTATAAAAATGCATTGTTTTTCTTGAAACTTAGTATATAATACTATATTGGATGCGTCTTTTTAATTTTGAAAATCTGACTTCTGATTCGTATTACGCGACCCGAAAACCTCTGAATACCAATTTTTATTGAAATTGGACTATTCGAAAAATATATGACTCAAAGGGTTAAAAGTTTTGCGGTAAAATTCTTGTAATAGAAATAGTATAGCTATATAAAAAGCGTTAAATTTTATGAGTTTAAATTATTGAAAAGTTTATATAAATTGTTCGTTATGTAATCTCAAAATATAGTTATTATATTACTATTACTATTTTGTTACTGCACTAAAAAAAATTTCTGTTAAATAGTTGCATTATATTAAGTGTAACTAATTATCAATTATACATTGTTTTCGATTCGAATAAATTGAAATTTATGTAGAAATTACAAACAAAATAATTGTAATTTTATTAATTAAAAGCAAAACATATTTTCTACGTTCTAATTTGGAATAAAATGGATAGA
>JABFPM010000722.1:0-25582 GCA_022817325.1 Idris sp. 1 HC-2018 | reverse complement strand
AGCAGGTGCATTACTGAAAAATATTACAAAGGACGAAAATGAGAAAAAAAATAAATAAAACAAATTGCCATTACAGTTATCATTATTGCATAACTTTTATTTTTAAAAGCATTTTGTATTGTGCTTTAAAACAAAATTAACATTACAAAATATACATTAACAAGATTTACTCAGACGGAAATTATTTTGCATAAAAATTATATTCTTTCTCAGAACCAAATTAAAAGCTGGAAAATCTTTATTTATTAACGTGTTTGCTTTGTTTTTATAATATAATAAAAGTTTTATTTACAACAATCGTTGTGCGGTTATAATTCAATTAAACTTTAGCCTAGCTTTAGCAATTGAATGTCAATAAACAAAGTCTAAATTATATTTAAAAAAATACAGTTTTCATACATCCTTTGAGGAAAAATATTAAAACAATATCTGCCGAGTTTAATTAAAATTTTAATTTATACATTTAAAAACTGATAGATATTTTTTTGAAATATTTGCTAACAGTTTATGAAACATAACTATTGTGATCCCTTTTTTCTTGTTTTTCATTTACAACAGCTACAAAACATTGACGTGCACACTGATTGACTGACATGTTAAATTGTAATAACAATCAATTATATAAACAAGCGTTCCAAATAATCAGAAGCAGAATCAAACTGGTGAGCTGAGTGTTTTGAAATTGAATGTCTGCAGTGTGCGATGTGTGCAATGACGTGACGCTCCAACTTTCATTGTACAGTACATCGAATTTGATAAAGTGCATGTTTCGAAAACCGCAGGTTGTGCTCCCTCAATGAACTTAAAGTACAACACAAACACACGCACACACAGCCAGCTTGAAAAATCAACAGTCGATCGCGAATTGCTAGACAATTATGATACATTACACAGTTAAAAAAACGTAAACGTGGACATCCAGCAAATGAACGATCATCGTGAATTCAAAAATCCAGCAATGTATGTGCATATAAACATACATTCACAAAGCCATAACTAGCTGCTTAAGTTCTCTTTTTTTAGTTCTCCCTTCTTTTCGCTCGATTGCTTTCAACTCCGGCTGCACACGTATTTATGCATCTATACAGGGTGGATCAAAATTGCCAGGCGTGTTTTTAAAAAATCAAACGACTGTTTAAACAGCATCGATTATATACAACGTGTCCAATTGTTTGATTTTGAGTTTCGCGGCTGATTTGCGGAGCATCGCAATTTCTGCCTTTGCAATAAATCGGATTACGGCTTTGATTTATTTGTCGCCAGATCGAGTGGATATAAAGTTCAAAGCTGAGAGCTGGGCCGATTCTTTATGTCTAGTCCGTCTGGTTTTTGCAATGAAAAGGAGATTCGGGAGTAACTCTTTATACAAAAAAGTGTCGAGTCGACATAAAATTCAACCATGAACGACTTATATTAAGTTATGACGTAGTGAAATATAAATTATGACAAGGCGAATTTCTTATTGTATTGAATAAATGCTAATTTAATTATTGAATTGGTGCGTATAACGTATATTTTTAATAATCAAAATAAAATTTATTTCAATTTAATTAAACTTTTGTTAATATAACAAACTTTGTGTTAGTTTAACTGGCTTTAACTTGATTTAAATAACTAAAATTATTGTAAAACAGAAGCATTTAAATTCAAAATTTAGGTTGAGGTAAAATAGAAAATGATTTTTAATTCAATTAACGAATTACATTTTACCGATAAAAATTAAATAAAATAAACATAGAAAATTGTTTGCATCAATTTATAGTATTTGAAATAAAAGAAATATTTTTTGAGGTGAAAAAAAAGTTAACATAAATATAATCCCATTAAACGATAATCTCGAATTAATTCAAAGCAAATTACAAATTAATGTTATGTATGATAACTTGAATAAGCCCGAAAGCTCGTTTTGTTTTCCACAATGTAACCGCACGGCAGCTAAACTTTTCGTGTCTAAATAATTTAAAGTTATGAAAGTATTTACAATTATATTTGTATATATACGGGATAAATAAAATGAATCTAATTATGTTTACCGCGGTACAAAAGTCTTTACACGCAAGTTTAATATCGTAAAAGTGAAGCACATTTTCCTAAATTATTTCTCTTCAACTTTTGAGAAATTAAATGCAGTGAAGTATTTGTGGGGGTGTGTCGGCGTATATATGTGCGTGTGTTTAGGAAAACTTATACCACTTTTGCTAAACTAACATCTCAAATTAAAGCTTGAAGTTCAATTTAGATTAGCTGTATATATACAAAGGCGAAAAGGAAGAGTTTGCGAGATGTTACCTAAAATTCGAATTAATCACACCTCAAATAAATTATGGGAACGCGTTGATTGAAAACTCGCTAAAATGATTTAACCCGAATTGGTTTTTGCAAACTAAACAAACTGCTGCCGCAAAGCGTAATTAAAGGAAAGTTTTGATAACATAATGGACCATTTTTCACGTCAAAACGAATCATCTTGTAGCAGGGTTTGCTGTAAATAAATTGCTCACTTTGATTCAATTTCAACGTTTTCATAAATAAATCTTATAACATTAAGTTATCTTTAACACGCTTTATTTATCAATTCGAGTTTCTAAGTGTAATTCTGTTTTGGCTTACATGATTTTACGATTAGCTTTAAATGCTATTTATACTGCTAACAATGTTCTATGTTTAGTGCACAGAAATATTAGTTTCTGAAAACTTAAAGTAGCAAATTATTTCAAGTAAATCGTTAAAGAGAAAAAAAATCCACAAAACAGGTGGATGAACTTGACGAATTTCATTAATTGTTTCAGGAAAAAAACTTTCAACCGAAGAAAAACGCCAGGACAAGAAACAAAAAAGGAAGAAGAGTTTGCTGCTCAGAAAAGTGACTGTCGTTTTTTGTTGACGTGACTGACATTTAAAGTCGACAGAATTGTAAACTGAAGCTGCAGTGACTGAACAAAAGTAATGTTCCAACTTAACTTTGTAGTTGTCTTAAATAACGAGTTGCTTCTGTAAAATTTATTATTTCTCCCGCTATACTCTGCAGCGCGCAGCCAGTCGCTAAGAACGAATATCGAGAAGTTATTACAAATAAATTACTCGCGCTTGCCTCTCAAAACTGGCTATGAAATTCAACTGCAACACAATTTAAACTTCTTAGTTGAATTTTTGCAGTCGTAACTGCAAGCCATCGGAGAAATAATACCGTCAATCTAGATTTAGATACTTTTTGACACGATACGTCGAACATCACTTGTAATGTCAACTTTACAACTCAGATTGCACACATCATTCATTAAATTCAATTTTGAACACACTTTTTACGTCAAAAGTCTGGTAAATCTCAAGTTACAATTTCTGTCCGTATAACAATTATTAGCATACAAAATCTTGAAATGGAAAATCGTTTATAATCTCTTATTTTGTAAACTTCAAGTGAGCATCATTGTGAGCATATACTATTTTCTTATTCAAATCATATTGTTCAAACAATTAGTCAAGCATAAATTGGACATTTGCAGAAGCCCCAAAATAAAAACAAATTTGTGCCTTTTGAGATTGGATTACTCCAGCTGCAGACTCCCATGAGACCTCGGGTTAATCTTGATGAATCCATATCGCTAACTAAACTGTGTGTTAGTTTAGTCGTGAAATTGCGGCCCAAAGTTGCGACTCAGTTCCATTAGCCCTCCCTTCGGTCGGCGATAACCACGCAGCAGCCCACAACAGCCTCGTTTTTGTCCTACCTACTACGCAAGAAACTCGTTCCGGCAGGCTGAACTTTTTCGCCAACGCCATCGTTGATTTTAATCCACCCGATATACCTATATATATGTACAAACACACCGTACATGTATGGCCGCCAGTCTAAGGTGAACGACAGAAGCGGCGGCCAAGAAAGTGGCCAACTTCAAGGCTAACCATTCTGGTACAGTCAGAACGGATAATTTTGAGGCCTCGCAAGGAAGAGGGGACTTGGTGTGCACGCCACAAGTCTGCGGGGATGAGTATTTTACGGCGAAGTAAAAGATGACGATCCAGCAAAGTGCGTTGTCTTTGATTACCAAGCGATACCAAAGGATGTACCGTTATGGAAGACATTTAGCACTCATTTATGCAACGTCGAAACGACTTATCTTAGAAGACGATGTGTAGGTCGCTCGTTTACATCAGTCGGATCTCTTTTTGTTACGAATTTTATGTACTTTAACCAGATTTCTTTTTTTCTTCTTCTTCTTCTTCTTCATCTATTTCTGCCTCGTTGTCTGTCTTTGAATGAAGAAATTATAGGCAATCACACTGGCGAATCAGTGGAAATAAATGACGGATGCTTTGCTAATGGGATTGTAAATTAATGGTGAAATCTTATACGTTTTTTGAATTAGGAATAGTCAATGAGAGAAAGTGGAGACCATTTTTCAATGCAAAATGAAGACTTGACCAGTTTATTATAGCTTTTTTTCCCTTTATAATTGAGTAAAGAATTTTAAGTAAGATCAACAAGAAAAAAAATTAATTAATCAGTAATTTAAGTCAATTTTTGGATGATTCGAACTTCTTATACATCGTAATTTAAATGTAAAACTAGAAAAAGTTTATTTCGTTTAAATGAATATCATGAAAATTAATCACTATTTTATATTAAACTTGACAGTATAAAAAAAATATTCTTTAATTAAAAAATCTATAAAGTTATTTCTAAATTTAACTAGACAATATTAATTTTAAACAGAGTCTTTTATTAAAACATGCCTTCAGTTTTAGACTATATCTGATCATTAAAATCTTCATAAATAGAGATATTGTTCTTATCAGTTTTAATCATATTTTATAGTTGAAAGCCAATATATACATGAACAATTCCACAAATAATTTTCCTTTAGCCGTAAAAAATATCCAAAATTTTCTCGTTGAGGGGACATCTTTGGGGTCATTTTTGTCTTATTTTTTGCGCTCTAAAATAGACAAAAAATAGTGCTGCCCTCAGAAATGTCAAGGGTGACACCTTTAAATATGCTATCAAAAGCCATTTTATATACAATTTCGTTGCAACAATACAAAAATTAAAATTTTGGAACTCAGGGCACATCTTCCAAACTATTTTTTTTTTGTTCCTTGACCTATCAAAAGGTTATTTATTTAAATTTCATTTAAATAAATGAAAAACCCGCTAAAAGAAAAATTTCTGTAGAATTGCTCATATACAGTGTATATGTATATACATCGATGATGAAATTTTGTTTTAATTTTGTTTTGAAAGTTGCTTCGTAAAAATGTAAGTACAGTATACACGTTTATAAAACTTTTTTCTGCAAATAAAATCCAGTTTGGATTAATGTCTCCTGTATCTAAACCTGTCTTTTATTTGTGCTTGTTTCCTCTTTGAGCTGACGTCGTCAATTCCTTTAATTATATTAATGTTAAGTTTGTTCAAGTACAAATCAGGAAAAAATGGCCGATAATGTGTACATAAGTTAATTTGTCTTTGTACATTTATAAGCTTCTGAATGCCTGAATTTGATTAAAATTGCTAATACTGTGAGGTCTGAGATGTTGCTGTTTATGTAATTTCACGTTTCGATTGCGCCGTCACTGAGCACAGAAAAAATCAAAAATGAAATTGAACATCATTAGTCTTTCTCATATCACATCTGTTTATGACACAAGACAGCTGACGTTATTTTTACTTCTCTTTTACTGTTAAATGAAATTAATATTTACTAGATAATAATTTACACAAAAATAAATGTTTTTTCCAAACAAGTGTATATAATGAAATGTAAATTTATTTTTAATTTAATAATAATAACATCAAAATTCACCTCACTAAAATTTAAAAAGAAGCAAAGCTTGGCAATGTGCAGTGCACATAAATCAAATAAAAATTGTTTTCTCTTTGTTGCATTTCACGAAATTGCTTCCAATTCTGCCATGAAAATCACATAATCTTTTCCAATAAGCCAACTTATGTTTCCCAAGTATTTCGAATCGACATTCTCTTCAAACCAAATCAGTGACGTCAACAGAAAAAAAAGAAATAAGATGAAAAAAAAGAAACAGAGGAAAAATTAGGTACGCACGAACAAACGTTTGATAAATCCCTAGGCAAATATTTCTTTTTCTCTTGAACTGAAATCCGCCCTCAAAATGTTACGTTCGACAAAAACGCGACTCACACGGAAAGTTCAAACTTATAATTAAGCGAGTTTTAATGGATTTTATACATACCGCGGTTCTCATATCAAGCAAGTATTTTGTATACACTTAATCAAAAATTCCCACCAGTTAATTTGTAGAAAATGTTGCGAAAATTGTTGTAACTTACTATAATTTTCATGTTAGTTTCATTTAATATATTATCATTTGAAGAGATAAACTTGGTCGTACCAAGTTATCTATATCATATATATATCATATATATATATGATAGAAATATTTCCAGTATCATTTGGTAAGTGTTTAAATATCACTTTCAACTTAATAATCTAATTTCCATATCACTGTAAATTGAAATTAATAAAATTCTATCATTACCTTTTATTATTATTTGTAGGGGAATACTACACAAAATATCTGAAAAATAATTTTCAAACGTGTTTATCTAAAATTTTGTAAATATTATTTTGTTGGGATATCATTATTTGTGTAATAAGATTTTTATTTCAGTTTACATTAGAACGTTATTTTGAATAAATAATCAAAATTATATTAAAATGTGTTTGCAATCGTACTGCAGATTGTATATAAAATATGATATTGTAAAAAAAATATAATACACAAGTGTGAAGCGAAGTAAAAGAAAACAGAAATAGAAAATAATCTATGTATATGTATTGTATGTACGTATTCTTATTTGTGCTAAATTTCGCTTCTTATTTTGAATTCAGTTGCTTGTTATCATTGATAGAAGATTTATTTATTTTGTGAACATACACAATTAATTGTGTAATATATATTTATTATTATTAATTATCTTACTAAGCCCAAAATCTTTAACGTGATTGTTATCATGACCACAATAAGTGGACATTTCATCATTGATTTCTTATTTAATTTATAATAAAAGAATATTTGTTAAAATATCACGTACTTACGTACTTAAATTAAATGGAAATGTTTTTAAAACGATATTTTGTTATATAATTTATTTTTAAAAAAATTTCTACTATTTAGCATGTATACATATATATTCAGTTATATTACAATAAATTATACAATTTTCAGATATTTTATCCGAATTATTTATTCCAAAATTATTATTTCCTAAATTATTTTTAGATAATTTTTTTTTCTCAGAAATTTTGTCCCAGATATTTTGTCCGGTTACCTCTTTTTAGATTTATAAAAGTATTTCTTATCAATGCAAAATGTATAAATATTTTGTAAAAGCTACTTCAAATAGAATTGCGTTTTAGTAAAATAGTCCCAAGAAAGATATTCGGTTTGAAGGAGTAAAACAATATATATTTAAACTTGAAATCGTCTATTTTGAGCAGTATCGCTTTACCATACATTCAAAAAAGCAGCGTTTTGAAATCGTCTAAAACAATTTAATTCAAACATTAAAAACAAAAAACCCTTTAAAAAATTAAATCAAATGATTATTTCCTGCATTCACCGAACATTCATTAATACTCAGCATTAAAATTCTAATTGAAAATTCTGATTACCTTTTATAATTTCTTTTATCTGAGTCCATAATCAAATTGAACATTTTATATTTTCCCTGACTCTTAAAACGGATATATTCAGCTGATTCATATTAAAGGAATTTATTTTAAATATTTATCTCAACAGGAGCAGCTATTTACGGAAACACATAACATCCGGATTCTTTATTATGAAAAACGAAAAAAGTGCACAAGATTCCACAAATAAATTTGGTAGCAACTTCAGTCACATCTGAACAACTCCTATTTGCTATCAGTGACATATTATCAGTACAATTTTATCGAGAAAGCTATTACACAAACTACGTTTGCAGATATTTTCCATTGCGCATTATCGCCTGCTCTTTTTTCCGGCCTCGTTCGGCCAAGATAAGTCCGTAGTTTGATGTAGAAAAAAAAAAATTTCAATCAAAGGTCGGGACAGAACCATCACACAGTGACATGACGAATCTCGTTCCTCCAATTAAGCAAAGTCAAAGCGAATTGACGTGTCGCTTAAAATAATCTTTTTTTCAGGGCAGTTGAAAGAAAAGCCTGAGATTGCAAAATCACGCCGGCAATTATTCTGCCTGAAATTATATTATTCGTCATCGCGCGGCTCCCGGGCTCACCTCTCAACAATCCATTAGAACTTATTAACATTATTTCTAATCCAATTTATCAAGACTTTTATCTCGGACCAGGAAGCCGACTACTTTCGAGCCGTCCGATAGAATCGCGCGAGATCTCGAGAGCCAATTTAATCTCTCTCGGTCTGCCCGGGGAAATAAGCGTGACGCTATGTTAATTAAGCATAAGAGTCATAACCATAAGTTGTCTAAAGTTCAACGGCTAATTCTTCTGTTCTTGCATTGACTGCAGCCATTTTCCGAATTTCAACGACGTTGTGGGTGGCATTAAATTAACATTTTTTTTTCACATACACGCGATGAACATAGTTCATGAACTAGATTAAATTCAAAAAAGATTCAGGAGAAAGTGATGAATTCAAGTAACATTTGACTTTGAGTTTCTACTTATTCATTTGTTTTGCAGTTTTAGATTTTTAATAATAATTATAATTTTCTATGATAAATATCAATATAATGTAACAAATTTTAATAATAAAAATGTTATAAGTAATCATGCTATTAATAATAAATAGAATTTTTTTATTATACTTTTGATATTATACAATAAATTTTACTTTTTAAATAACTCTTATGACAAAGCTGTTATTCCGTTTTGTAACTCATGACTGATTTAAGGTACAATTAAACAAGACATAAATTTTAATGATTTTGTTTTCTTTATGGCAAATAATATTTGTTGCACGTGTTGACGAATGATGAAAAGCAAGAATACACATATGCAAATGTGTGGGGATGGGCTACAAAAATAGGTCGCATGTGTTATTTTGCGTGTTACTTTTTTACGTATTTTTAGAAAACCCAAAATTGACGTGATGCAGCTGTACGAGAGCAATATACAACTTTTGTTCGTTCTCATTTCATCCACATCCAATCATTATTACATATCAATGGCTCAACCACCCTGTTCAATATCAACTCTCTTTTTATCTTTTTTTTTCCTTCTCTTTCTATTTTCTATGGTTGTTTGACCGAGAAAACAAGTATGACATTCATGATCTTTTTTAATATATAAAAATGTATTTATCTATCAGTGCATCAAAAATAAAATATATATTATAAAAAAAAACTGCATTCATTTGGAGCGGTCGTTACCAGTTACGCAATGAAAAAAATCGAATTTCACATTGTGCAGAATAAAGTCGATGCAAAATGTTTTAATAACATAAATTTATTAATGTCAATCTTTCAAAAATAGAGGATGAAGTTGTTAGTTATTTAAAGATACTGGATTTAATAAAAGTTTTGATTGATTTTATATTTTAAAATATATATCAATATTAATTTATTGCTTGGAATATTTATTATACAATCTGAAAATTGTATACACATATGGCATACAAATTTAATTTATGATCATTCAGCTTGGCATATATATATTCTGATAAGTTTTGCCTCAATTATTAAGAACTATTTCATTTGACTTTTAAATAAACTGTCTTTTTATACAATTTTATTAAAATTGTAACAAATTTATTATTAAAATTTATAACTTATTTGAAGAGTAAGAATTTATTTTTAACAAAATTATTAAACTTTTAAATTTGTAATATCTTTGCAAACATTGATAAAACAAAACTAAATTGCAGAAAAAAGTTATTCTGCAATAAATCTTCATTGATAAATAGATGTTTTTTACTAATAAATCTGTTGTGTTTCATAAATTAAATCTCTTTGTTTGATGTATTCAAATGCTATAAATAATTGGACAGTTTATCAAATTTTTCGACCGTGCATGTACCAAAATATGTATATAGATATAAATTACAGTGATAAATGGCAAATATTATAAATTTCCATGAATTACTGAAAAATGTTTCTAAAAACTATTCTATCCATTATCTAAAATTGAAACAATCTTTAGTCTCATTATTTACATCTACATTAATTTTAGTTCAGTATTCTAGCATATTGCAAAATCATATTGGTTTAATTTTAATAAAGAGTTGAAGTTTGAATATTTGTTAAGATCAAATTAAACAAAGTGGAAAAGCTTTCTAAAAATAAACAAAATCGGCAGGTGATGAACTGAATACCGGAAATCCCTCGAGAAACCACCGCAAACTGGATAACAAGGCTCTCGACACTCCCTCGCTACCTGAAAATATGCTCGAGATCAACCTCGACCTCAACATTGCGGTCGTCATTACCATGACCCACTGTGTCTCTAGTCTTGAGTAAGAGGTTTTACAAAAAATTCGAGAATTTGACTCAATACAATAGGTCAAGAGCTTTCATACAAAATATCTCACAACTCCAGCATGTTTACACTTCAAAAAAACCAAGGACTTTAAGTTTATAATATAATAAAATATGTATTACTTTGCCTCAAACTTTGCCTAATTAAATTATAAAAAAAGGAAATAAATTATTTCATCTTTTTTAAATTTTTCTATCTTGCGGGCAAATGTAAAACACGAATATTAAACGTATATGTAACAAATCGTAAACATATCGTAATAGATTTACATGATCACGCAATTACATTAAATTTGATTATATAAACTGTTTTCCCATAAAGTGAATCGAACATTTAAACTCGATACTTCAATAAATTACGATTATTTTCACTCTTAAAATTATGTTGCGCAAATGTTTATAGTTGAACTCTAGTACCAAAAAAAAAAATAATAATAATGATACTATAACTAATAGTCAGAAGCACATTTTTATGCTCAATGAAATAAAAGTATATACAATTGATTATAACTCTTTTCACAGAGTAGATCAATTTTTTTCATATGAAATAAGCATTAACTCTGCAAATTTTTCACATTTTATTTTTATCAGTTAGCTCAAATCAATAAATTCGTGTAATTAAAGATATAACGCGTGAAAATTTGTTTAACGATTTCATGCAAGCATTTGAAATACATGAACCATGCATATTTCACCGTGTATGATATAGACGAATTTCATACCAATTCCAAACATGAAGTTTGTTTACATGATCAGTACATGCATTTTGAAATCACGTATGGGCTATGCATGAACCATGGATTGAAATAACTACCCGTGAAAAAATATTTGCCGGTCTCATGTATGGTACATGTATGATCCATGTATATTTGTCATACATGGTTTAATCGTGTCTCATGTAAAATCCAAACATAAGATTTATTTACATAGTTAAAACATGCTTGGAAAAAAATCATGCATGAACCATGGACAACTATCATCATGTATAGGTCATGCAGAACTTGAAGGGTTTGACCGAGAATCGAACTCGAGAGACTCCGAGGTGTAAAGCTAGAGCTCTTACACCTGAACCACAGAGACTTATAATAGTCAATGTGAAAATCATATACATAATCTATAAGCCATTTCTATGCATGGTCCATGCATGGCATTAACATACATGGACCAGGCATGAAATCGCTGAAAAAATTTTCACGGGAAATGTTGCACCTCTAGCACTTAGGGTAAATAAATAACACGATTTTTATGATTGTAGTATTGGTAAAAAAAAAGTGTTAATTAACTTTTAAAACCATTTTAAATTAGCAATAAAATATTTGTGAAAAACTGAACTTCATAATGCATCAGTCAATTAAATTTGAATGAAATAAATGACAGAATTTGTTCGAAATGATTAAAAAAAAGTTTTAAAACATGATCTGTTAATTTTAAATAGTTCTCATTTATTGAGTCAACGTTAAACTTTTCTCTGTGTAATTTAATAGCGAAACAAATGAAAATCGATACTTTAATTAAATAACTTGGATTATTTAAAAACAAGTTTCTCCTGTTAAATGAAATACTGGTCCCAAAGAGGAACATTAAATATTTCTTGCAACATTTTTTGTGCTTTCAAGCAACGTTTATAATTATTAATCAAAGAGAAAAACCTTTATTTTTTGAATAAATTTCATTACATTTTCATTTTTGTGTTATTAGTACAAAGCCATTTTAGAATTCACGTATAAAAATCAAGTTTTCAGTGTAAAAATACTTTAATATTCAATTAATACTATTGTTATACTTGCATCGAAAAAAAAAAGTTGAATAAATTTGCTGACTTTGCACTTCATTAGACCTTTTTTCATTTAATCAATAAATCACACTACCTGAACCCCTTAATTATAATTAATAAATAAAAAGCAGACAGAATAATTGCAAGCAAAAAAGACGAAATTTTAATAAACAATCAGGCAACACGTTTTTGTGCGTGCAAAAGACGGCTTTGTTACGCGAGATAACACAGAAACATTAGCACATAAAGCGCGATCCTTCTTCTTCGTTGTTTTAAACATAATATATCCCTGCAACCCATTTGAATTCGGAAAATGTTAATGTTGAAACGTTAAACAAACTACGTTACTATATTATATGATGAAAATTAGCATGAGTGCTGCTGCTGCAGAAATATATGACAAGTGTATTGTAGCGTTGATGTTATAAAGGTGTTCCGTAACTTGAAAAGCCACCCTTTTGTAACGACGACACTCACATATGCATGCGTGTGGATTGTATATACATATTTATACACCGTGCTTAGCAACGCTGAATCTGTACAACGAAGGCAACAGTCTACGTGAGGCAAATGTAGCCAAACAGTCTTATAACATTGAGACACCGAACGTACTTTTGCTGCCAAATGCGTGCCACTGTAAACTCATTGTTCAGCATGTGTGTGTTGCAACTACAACTTGTTCGTGTTGCTTTTGACAAAATGCAAAATTGTCTGACACACGCAACCATTTCGATCAACTTCATTTGTGCTGAATAAATGTTACTAACTAGAAAAAAGGTTTATGTTTTATTATTTATTTTTAAAAAATTAAAAACAAAAAATATTAGAAAGTTCAAAACTTGAAAAATGAATTTTTAATGAAATTAAAACAAAAATATTAGTCAGTCTTTATATACTGACGAAAAAAATAAGTTAAATGTAATTATCTGAATATTTCGCATTCTATCGTGCTTCAGTCAAATAAAGTCAAATTTATCATTTACAATCTAGTTCAATTACAAATTCTTTAGATCAATGACGTACAATCAAATTCAATTACATTTAATGAAATGAAAAGTCCGTGACAAACGTTGATGTTTGTTTGCCAGGGGATCAGTCGAACAAAATTATTTCTTGCTGATCAATTAGTTTAAGTATTTTCATCGCACTGATTTTTATTGATGAGCATAATTCTTTAGAGAAAATGCACAGCGTTATGAATTATTTATACGTCAATTGTGACCATTCGTTAAAGTATTTGTCTTTTAATACAATCAAAGAATACAAGAATTAATTAAACCACTACTGCTGTGTATACAATTGTAAAAATAAATAGTGAACAATTTGACGTTCAACTTAATTCGCAGGTCTGTTGTAAATTCATCTATTTTAACATTGGATTTGATTACAAAAAACGCCGGATGCTCAACATAAATAAGCTCAGAAGTGATGAAGAATTGGTACCAAGTGAAACAGCAGTTTCTATAGTACAGAAATTCTCGGCTTAAACTAACAAATCAACCCTTCTGATAATTACTTTCCATGTCAAAATATCTGGCAACATGAAATTTAAACTTTTTGTTTACACTTTTGTATAAAAAAAATTGTTTATTACAAATTTACATTATATATCTAACTAATTACTTTTTTACATAAAACTAACAAAACTAATAAATTACTTTTTTTTAATATATTTCTAGTATTTTGTTAAATTCAATTTATTTGTTAGTTTAAAATTGTGAAACCTTAATGCTAACAGCTTCATGATAACACGAAACTTCGCCTTATTTTGATTAAAAATTTCTTTCAAAAAAAGCTATATAGTTTGTTGAAGCCAGCATTCCGTTATTTCGTATGCTCGCGCGCGTGTTTCATTTGCAACTTTTCTGATCTCGCATGGCGTCTTGTCCCATAAAATTTAAACGCAACACCCAACGTATGCACGACGACTCATTTTTCATGCCGCACTCGTCCCACTTTATTCCCGGAGTGCTTCGTGATACGTACACCACGCGAATAATTGATATTATATCCCTGGAATATGCCTCTACTACGCGGAATCGGTTGTGTAATTTTTTTTGTGTGTCTCGAATGCCCATAAAAATAGGCTCGTGAAAAAAAAAGTTTTCGTTTTTTCAGTTTGATCTAATTTTAATTTACCCTGAATAATTTGATTTATGAAAATTAATTCAATTCATTAAATTACATAAATGCAATATTAATTCGTGTTATGAAATAATCTTATCTTTAAAATGTATATCTACATATATAAACTCTCAGCCGAAGTGTACTGACAAAATTGTAAAACGGATACGCAAACTTTTAGAACATTTCTGCAATTAATAACCAATATTACATAACGAATAACACTTAAAAGTTACCTCTAATGTTGGGAATCGATAACTTTTCTCATAAAATAACTAAGGCAAAATAATTTATGTGACAATTTCTAATATTACTAAGTGAGAATTATTATCTTTATGCTTGTACAAAACTTTCCTTTTTTTTAATTTTCAAATGTACTTTTCAAAGAAAAGCTAATTAATAATAATTACAAACTGATTTGTTTATAACAAGAAAAAGTGAATGAACAAAATCGATTTTCCATAAATCGTTAATTAACAGGCCTTTCTGATTATATTAAATTTATGCACAAGTAAATTATTTGTGCCATACTTTCATAACTACAAATAATAACTTGTCGCTGAGCTTGTATATAATGACTTTCGTCAAACGCTCATTTTTCGCGCATAAAACAAAGAACATACAGCGAGACTTACGGTCATAACCTATTGATCGACGCGAAAGGAACATAAATTGCATTGAAAACTCACCTTTGGAACAACTACAGCACATCAATGATCGCTGCGAATCTCATGGTTCCCACAGTCCTGCAAAAAGAAGGAGAACGAAAATTAGCGTCAGGCCAGCTTTAAACTTGAGAATTTTTATGGCTCGTTCGTTTTACGGTCGCGTCATCATCTGCCAAATACTTAATGCAAAATTAATTGTAAACTTTTATTGTCATTTGCCAAATACGTATATGCAAAATTATATGTAACTTTTATTGTCACAGCACTTTTTGTTTATATGCACTTGGAAGTGCGAAGGCTGACTTGTTTAGTAGGTTGGACGTTTGCTTTTCGAGAAGAATGCAAATTGTCATCGATGACGTGCAAAGATTAATAGAATCGTGTACGTGGCATGCTCAAACAACGCACGGCCATTGTCTTTGTTTTAAGCACGCACCAAGTGCAAAGTTTGTATGAATAATTTCTTCTCAAACAAAACCTCCCAGTGTTGCTCTGATCGATATACATTTTCTGATCAACAGAACAAATTTTTAGGTCACAATAATATTATAGATAGTTTAGTAAAATATTCTTTCAACCATTTATTTCATCATCAATGCATCAATGCAATTACTAAAATGGGGTCGGATTTTTAATTAATTTTTTGGACCAATTAATATACCATAATATTTTATGAAAACAAATCGATGATACACTTATTTATTTTTTACTTTACATGTGTGTGACATAAATAAGAAATTACAAATTGAAAACAAAATGATAAGATAATTTGTTTCATAAATTTCAGAGTAAATTGAACTTGAACTAACGATTTTGCTTAATATACAATCAGAAATGAAACATCAAAGGAAACTAAAAAAGGGGGTTAATTAATTTCATCGTGCCGTTGAAGAAGAAAAAAAAAGTTGCTAAAACATAAAAAACGACGCAACTTATAAAATGCAAAACGAAGAGACCACTGTCCCCGTCAGCCTCTGTTACGTGCGAATCATTCCACATTAAAAGGCAATAAAAGACTCTTGTGGAGGTCTTTTAAAAACGAAAGCCACGACAATGATTCCCAATTTCTTTTCGTTCGCATTCCGTTCGACAGTTATCGTGCTTTAACACTGAATTATGCTTGTTAAAAAGCACCATCAGCACACGCTGCAACAAAGAGTGCAGGTCAAAAAAAGAAAAAGGAAATAAAAAAAAGATTAGAAAACATGCAGAGCAAAAAAGAAACGAAATGATATCAAATAAGGTCGGTTCGAGAGGTCACACTCTCGCGGAAGTCGGAATGAATTAGAGAAAGGGAATGTGCATGAGAAAAAGAAAAAAGGGTCAAAAGTCTCTGACACATGAGTCGGCATAATTAGCTCGATACGCAGCGGTTTTGTTACTGGCAAAAAAGTCACCGTGGAAAGTTGAATCGCGATCGTGGAATCAATGTCACCGGCGCAGGAATTTGCCCCCACAGTGACCGCGCCGCTGGAGATAAATAATAAATAGTTATTAGAGGTCTACTTTCTAATGGCGGGGCATTAGTGTGCGCTGTTGCTCGTGTTTTCGTGGACATTTCTAAATGCACCCGACCGGGGCCATTCATTCTAATCAGTCGGGAAAATTGGCGTCCCGAGTATCCCATCCGAATATGCAGATACTCAGGCTTTAATATCATTTTTATGTCACAGCCAAATGGACTTTTAATGAAAAGATGCGCACATTGTCACTGATTTATCTAATACACGAATTTGAATGGAAATGAAAAGACATTAGCAGATTAATTTTAGTAACGTGAAAAATTTTTGTTAAGAAAAGAAAACTTTTTCTTTTACGTTGAAAAAAATTATAATTACAAAAAAGATATTTACAAATGTTGGCCTGTGAAATGTTGTGTGCATTGAGTCTGTAAAAATACTCTTAATTGCAAATTTAAATAGTTTCGTTTAACTGATATGCAAACGAGCATGATAATTTAAACATGAAACATGAAAATTATTTGTTACTATAAAAAAAGACACCGCATTCTTCATTCTGCTTGCTTTAATCAAAATTGATACATATTTGCAGATTACCATTTGTTCATCTTGTTTATAAAATAAAAATGCAACGTTGTTGGTTCAATAAATTTTAATGCAGAATACATAGTGATAATTTTGCGAGCAATATATTTTCTCTACGTTCTATTGATTAGTTTTTCCCTTTCAAACGATCACAAAAATATGTTTTATATTTCATAATTACATTATTTTTTTCAGAAATTTGAAACATGTAAGATAATGTACAATGCAAATATGTGTTATATTCTTTCAAAAAATAGTCTTTTCAAAAGATGTTTCTCTGACGGCGAGATAATATATAAAGTGCTTTTTTCTGCTATTCGCGAGATAAAATATTATTTAAGCGATCTGACACGTCAAATATGATGTTGATATAAGTTTCACTATTAAATCCGTATTCTCTTTTTTCAAAAATCATAAAATTTTCATTTTTATAAAAGGACTACACAAAAGTGTAAAAAGAAACAAAAAATTGTTTACATGTAAAACTTGTTTTTTTAAAAAAACGGCATGCATTTATTTTTCAACCGTAGCAGTATTTTCCTGTATAAACACTAAAACCTTTCCAGTCCATAAAATTTTGTCAAAATAACATTCGTACAATAATTTATAAAACAATATAATTACGTGACCTTTCAGTTGGAGTAACTTTTGCCGCATTTTATGTCTCCATTTCTGTTTTAGTTCAAATATAAATTCAAATATAAACTTACGATTTTTATCAGATCGAAATAACTTTATTTGAAAACTTTGATACAGAGCAAATTATTGTCTCAAACAAATAAGTAAAAATTTCTCTCCATTTCGAATCTATTAAAACAAAAAAAATGTGGGAGTGTTATCGTGCAAAATCAAACGTCGCCCAATTCACAACTGGGAGCCTTGAAAAGTGCTTTGATTTTTCATTCGTGATTTTTAACCGCGGCAAAGACATTTTCCATAAACCGCTTTATGCTGAACAAGAGCTCCACCTTTGTTCCACATTGCCTGCGGCCACAAAGTCGTGCTGCAATTCGTAAGCGCGAATGCGAATGCTCGACGCGCGCAAATGCATTGTGCAACACAACACGCTTTTACTTTCACCTTTCCACGTGGAAATCAAATTGGCGGTTTAGTTGATTTTTATTTTCTATTTTTAATTGTCATATAAAAAAAGTATAGATTGAGTAGGTAATATTAATCAAAATAAGTGCAAGAGACAGGCTTTATTTATTTTTACTTTTTCTTTTTCGATAGTTTTTCATCAACATGCGTTTGTGATTGATAAAAGCGTGGAAAACAAAATGCAAAGACCAGTCTAGACTTTCGAAATGGAAAAGCTATATTTTGCTGATAGGACGCGATATGAAAACCCTGCGGAGTTTAAGGTTGCCTTTGTCGTCGCCATTTCGAGATGTCTTATCTTAAGAGTGGGGGGGCCTATCTCGGCAGAAAAGCCCCTGACGAGACGATTACTTCTCAGCTTCTGGCTTGTACACAAGAACCCATTTTCATCTACATCTGTAAAAAAAGTCTCTCTTTCACCGACACGCAACTGTCCGCACAGAAAAGAATTTTATCCGCTGCATTATTCAATTTGAAGTGCCCGACTGTTTTTTCAATCAATAAAAACCACTTTAGTTATTAACAAGCCTGATCTCAAACTACTAAAAAAATTGAACTTAAAACAGTGTTATTGAATTTTATTTTTATAATTTATTTTATAAAATACACGCAGAAAAGTAATAGTATCTTTTTTGAGTAATTTTGAACGCGTACATCATGTGTAAAGTTTTATTGCATATTATAATAAACAGTGTCATAAATTATAAGAACAAGGGCCAGAAATGTGATACACTTTACCAAAAACATGGTATACAAATTACCATCCTAAATAATATAACTTGTGCAACTTGTGACGTAATGCCTACATTTATAATGCAAAAGGTTTTGATTTTGGAATAAAACATTGTGTTCAATATACAGCAGCTATCAGTAAACATCATTGTTTGTAAATTTTGTAATAAATTAAATTTAATAAGTAAAAAAAATTATTTAAAATGTATATTAGAAAATATAGAACATGGGTTCTAAAAATAAAAATTTTTAGTACGAAATACATAATGCACTGAGCGTATTTTTGTGCAAACAATATTTATCAGACGTGTATTTAGCTGAAATTCTGGATTACGCTATTGTGAGCCAACAGCTTTATGACTATTGGTGGTTTTCGCAAATTACAGCGGCAAAAACAGCCGAGTGTGCACGTTCTCGCCTCAAAACAACACCGCGTCACTTTTGTAATAGTCAAAGTTTACATTATCAGCATCTGTATTTCAAAATTAGACTTTAGTACATCAGTCGCACAATTTTAAATAAATGATCACTTAGGATTATTTTTTTTTTGTATTAATTCACAAAAATAGAACGAAATGATTTCAAATTTTCTCTTATATGTATTTGTACACTGCAAGTTTTTCAACATTAATAAAACGAATGATTTTGCATTTTAATGCAGGATATTAAAATTTTAATCAAGGTAAAGTCAAAATTAAATTTACAAATTGAATTTTTTATCATCAAAATGAATATCGAACAGAATCTCCCTACACTTTTGTTATTAATAAATCAAAAGTTTTTCTTTTTTTTTCTACTTCAAATATTTCAGTGGAACATTTTTTAATAAATGTGTACACTGAATACCAATAACTAATCAAAAAGTTACTAATAATTAACTGTCTTAATCCAACCAATTAACTTTAAATCAAATGCATAATTCACGTAGCAATCTAATCTGTACACAAAAATGTAAGTCACTCCGATAAAAATGGTGAAATTCTTCGACACGACACATTACACCTGTTAATATTGTACTTTTATAACTTGATTTTTACAACACTGTATACGCATAAGTTGTCCTTTAAATTGCAAGACAAATTCCATTTCCTGTATCATATATGGAAATTGATTTGACCATTAGCGTCGGGACGTGGCAATAATAATAACCTTTTTTTTTCCCCTGTCCCGACATAACTTAATTACATTTTTATCAGCTCAATACAAGCTCTGAACGAGTTATCTTAATCTCACAACTCGATCCTGTAAACGCTCACCTAAACCAGTCTAGTTACAAGAGCTGGCGAGCGCGATCATTATTTGTATTAGTGGGTGCGTCAGACTTGTTTATCCGTTGCGATAAACCGAATATCTTCTCGCGTTACGAGAATGGAACGCCTATAACACCTGTTGGAATGCGCAACGCAAAATCCTCGGGCACACAGTGACTTGCCAATTCAATAGGCCACGCGCGGTTTGCCCGCGAAAATGCATTTATCCAGTCAGTCAATAAAAAGATTTTCAAATGAAGAGTCTTTGTAGAAAAGAAAATATTCACTAAGTAAATAGTCTTAAAAAAAGAGGCAGCAATCAAAGATTTTTCATGAGAGCTTTTTTTATAGTGCGCGTTAAGGAAAAGAATATAAAATTGAAATGAAGAATAATTGAGTTTAATCTATTGCCCATTGAACTTTATCGCGTTCATCGCGAGAGAAAAAAAGTTAATTAAATTATATAAATTATATTTAAGCAACATAGTGTTTTATAGTGTCGGTACGTGATGTGTTTTTGGTCGTTAAATTGATGATTCTCATTACCTGTAACGATGGCAAGATTAAAAGCAAGCTCAATGATTATTGGTTGTTCAGATATCAAACGTTTTCATAGAAGATTCGTAAATGCTATTCCCTTAAGTTTGCAATCGATTAAAACATTAATTTCACAGTGAAATGTCATATCTAATATTTGATTTCACTTTACTTCTGAGTAATGATAACTTTGTTTGAACCTATTCATATTCTAGACAAATTCTAATTATAAGTCTTGGTAAAACTTAAAAAAATCGACAATCATCTTCAAAAAATTAAACTTTATAAAAAAAACTTGCAGATTTATGAAAATTAAAAATGCTACAAAATTTTTAACTCGAAACATCAGGAATTTGTCAGACAGTAAAGAAAATTTGCAGATTTGAAAAAAAAATTCAACGTGCAAAAGAATAGATTTTGCAATTTCTGTGAATCCAATTTTTTAGAAAAAATACGAATAACAACGAAAGTCACGGTGAAAGATATATAAGTATTAGCGTCATTTTCATGATTGGTCTGGCTTACCTTAGATACAATTTTGTTGCCAACATAACAGGAGTGATTCGTAAAATATAGTCAATATAATTTGCCTTGTCGGTTGGCAGTTTGATAATAAATTATCCGGCTTCTCCAGGTGCACTAAATGCATTGTTGCACTAAATTTCTCCGAGTGCATCATATTATGTTGTACCAAGCGGCAATATAATTCATTTTCGCGTGCACCTACGTGCACGCATACGGAAAACACGCCGCAAGAAAGGCGTGACAATTGCACCAGAAGCCATAATCACGCTAGATTTATACATCAAATTTAATTCATTTCTCACTTTTGCCTATGATAATTCAATTTCCCGAAGAGTACTTTCGTAGTTTTGAACAAAATTATAATTTTTGGTTAAATTCTTGGGTTTAATAAATTCAAAGGAAGTGGTTGAGAAAAAATTAATTGAATGCTGATTAAACACAACTTCGGGGCTTTCAAATAATATTATAAAAACCAACTTTAAACTGAGAAACGTGTGGTCGAAAAATTAAGATGCGAAGAATCCTTTAACTTAAATTATATTTGCTACTAATTTTGCCCGGAAAACTTCGCTGCGTTTTATAATTAAGTTTAAAAAAGGAATGTTACATGTTTCATAAAAAATTTTATTTTAAATAAAAATGTAATTCAAAAAAATTGACTGTCTAACATTGTTTTCTGTGCATTATACGTTAATTAGCCATTTCAACAACATGTCACATGTTTAGTTATTTTAAAATAATATTTAAATATAATAATTTGAAAAATTGTATTTGGATATTTGAATTTTTTAAAGTGCATTAAAATGCTACATAATATTCTATAGTTATCAAGTTTTAAATAGTTTGCTTTTAAAGTTTTAAGTTTGCGAAAATCTGGTTGAATTAAAAAATAAATGCTGAAACATCAGCGAAAGGAATATACGTTTCGCTGTTTTCCCAAAGTATTTTTATAAATGCTGCTGATTCGCATGTTCAGAGTGTGCTCAAAACATTATTAATCTACTTATACATTTAAAAATGAAACATTGCATCACAAATATTTTTAAAATAAAAAGTAATAAGAACAGGGAATTATAATTTTACATTTACGGATTTATGAAAAACAATTTTAATCATTATGAGATAAAGCATTACGTAAAAAGCAATTTCTGCTAAATTATCAAATTCGATCAGATCTCGGGTAACATAAATCTCAAATTCAAAAAGTACACTCTCTTTTGCTCTTTTTAAAGTTCAAAAATAATTTCAGTCCCATTACATTTCGACCAAAGATTACAAAACATTCTTCACAGGAAATAACCAAATATTTTCCATTAGCCAAATAATACCGCAAGCAAAACCCATTAAATCACTAATTTCCATATAGTGAAAGTTTTCAGACAAAAGATAATTATTCTTCTCATTTTTCCTATCTTTTCATCTCTCTTCGCGGTAGCCATTCGTTACATTAGAGCCAAGTAGTGATTTCACTTTTCAGTAATAAACCACTTGACTGATCTATATTAAATAAAGTAAAAAAATCAACTAACAATTTAAATCAAATTGACCTTATCTCGTTTAATCGGTTTCACTTTTGATACTGAAAAATAAAAGAGCCAGCGTTTGATGAAAAATGGGTCATTAAAATCGGAGCTTAACTGAATTTGACTCAACTTTTGCTCGAGTCAGCGATCGAACGTCGTTTTCCATTAACTCTATCACCGGCATATTCTCCTTCAGCCTCTTCGTCGGTGGGAAAAAGAGGCTCACGGGAAACCTCGGGGTTGCAACGGGGACGACGTGACCCGCCGGCAATATCCTGCGGAATTAATGTACCGATCTGCAAACTCGCCCGAGTCATTGAACTCAGTCAAATAAAACTCACGTCGCATTTTCTTCCCTCACATCAACTATCCTTATTTCCCCTTTCATTTTACACAGTAAATTATTATTTGTCATTGTTTTTCAAAGTATAAATGTACCAGTTGATAACCTCCCTTCTAATTCAATATAATTCATTAATCCTGAAAAATGTTAAATAATTGCATTGTTCTGATAGTCAACTCTTAGAACATCTTGTTTCCTGTTGCAAGACTAATTTAAGTTTTGAAAAAAATAAAAAAAACACACAAAGCAAAGTTTGAAAATTTTGAATATATTTATGATCCTTTCAAAATTTCCCACCTGTTTACGGTGTGTCACTTAACGATCACCGAAACGCATCTAACTTACATTAAATAGCATCCTGGTAAAAGCGTCTTAGGCTCGTGAAGTTTTAGAGATTCGCAGATAGAAGATTTACGATCTCGTATCAACGATAAATACCTTTTTCCCGAGATTAGTCGACGCTGAGTTACTAATAATCGATGATTGCGCGTTAATGATTCATGATCGGCGGAAATTGTGAAACGGTGATCGGCGACGATCAGCGAACAAACTGAATCACCGATGAATCACGATCAGAACGCGTGCTACAAAATGATACAGAAACAAAAAAATTTGCTCTTAAATGTATCTCTATAATTTTCAAGTCGACTTGAAGTTTTTAAAAATCCTTTACATTCTAAAAATAAGAATTATTGTTTGATTTTTCAACCAATTTTTGACAGAAGTTAGTTTTTGTAAAAAAAAAGCTTTTAAATGTTATTAAAATGTTTATTAAATAGTCATTTTGCTAGCCTTTCTCATTGTATATATGTCTGCAAATAATTATTGTAAATAAGATTTGTTTGCGAATGACTGAAAAGTGATTTGAATAATTGCACGAAACTATTAACCGGAAATTTCAAAATCAAAATCGACATTGTTGTCGACACACATAGAAGCACGCGTGAGATAGATCGGGACATTTTGTTGCGGTGTAATTTAGACGGGCATCTAATCGTGACTTGGCAGGGGCGATGCCGACTTAATAAAACGATTACCAGCCGCAACTAAGAAACGATCCACGATTATCGAGCGAATTATCGTTCGACCTAATCGCGGAACAGAGGCAAACTACAATGCTCGCTCAATTACACGAAAAGTTTAAGCGATTGCTGAATTAAAATTTGTTTCAATTAAATTGTACTCGCTCTCGATGTTGTAAGACGTGCTGTTGTCTTAGAATTTCAGTTGTCACAGATAATGAGATTATACAATGATGAAGTTAAATTTGTTTTGCAATTTGATTCTAAATTTATTTTTCTGTACGTATACGTACACAGAAATTTAACTTCAAAGCTATATTTGTGAATGAACTTTTTTCAATTAAAAAAATGTATTCTTAAGACTCTTTGTCACAAAAATAATAATTTTCATCGAGTGAAATACAACAATTTTAATCTGTAGAAAAATGATATTTCAATATGTATGGAAATCAAAGACATGTGTATTACAAATGTAAAAAAATTGCATCAAAAATAAGATTATAATAAGACTTTTTAATAAGATTTGAGAAAATAAAGTCAGTTTACTCGCACTTTTCATCGTTTTTTCTTACTACTTTGTTGGGTTCTGTCTTATTCATTAAGAAGCAAGAAAAGTGAATTAAATGTTGCAGTTTTTCAAATAAGCTGTATTGTTATTCTGCAAAGACAAAGTGAAATTTTATAAATACAACCAAGCTGAATGCAAGAATTGAATTAAAGCTATGAGCGATTTTTAACGGAACTCAACTTCTTTGCAGAAGGTAGTTTTTACATTATTACTTTTATTGTCATTGACCAAGCTTATTGTGTTACATAAAAAAGCAGTACTTCACTGCGAAAAAAATACGTGAAATTACGCAAGATTTTACGGTACAAATATTACTAAAATTATATTATTCAAGACTTTTTTACTAACTAAAATAACATTGTGTATAAATTTGTTATTTAAAATAATTGATTGAGTGCAAATATTAATTTGTCAAAATATGCCAATGCCACAATATTTGTATGTAAAATTATATGTTTTCTGTAATTTTACGCAAAATATATTTGAGTGAATTTCAGTACTTACAACATAACATTTAGATAAATATCTGCATCAAATCAGGGAATCAGTTTTAAAATAATAGTGAAACAAAATTTGTTGCAATTTTATCTGCCACTATCATTCATTTCGTGATTAATTAAAACCGAAAATAACATATATTCATTTGTTTTTATCTCTTTAATAATAATAAAAAGTAACTAGCAAAAAAGTTGCATTCAAATTTTTTACCAAAGAAATCAAATTAAGAGCAGCTTTTATTTCATAATATTTACAAAAATCAAATATTTTCATAAATCTTATGTAACATTTTTAAATGTATTTGTCTAGATAGTTGCAATATTTTTTTCAATTTGAAACGAAATATTTATCCTTTGTAAATTAAACTAACAAAAACTGGAACATACAACATT
>JABFPM010000721.1:12221-25599 GCA_022817325.1 Idris sp. 1 HC-2018 | reverse complement strand
GTCTGTTTTTCAATCTCGGCGATCTGCTGTCGTTGCGCAGATGGCGCACTAATCTCCATACCAAGAATGATGTCACGGATTTCGGACTGTGTGAGAGATGCCACGTTGACGTTGTTTTTCTTGCCATAATCCGCGAGAATCAAATCTTTCAGTTGAACTTCGACCTTAATCCATTCGTCGTCGGTCAGAGATGGCCAGATATGATGTGGCTCGGTGATGGTGGTTTTGTCAGGCTTGAGAACCACTTTGGTTCTTTCGGTATTTACATGCAAAGCTCGCAAAATAAGAATCAATCTGGAAAAGGCGGTGTATGAGGAAATCGTTTTCAACCAATCGTCGTAAAGATTGAACAGCACCATCTGCGGCTCGGTGGCCTTTAGAATCAAATCACCGAATTTTTCGACCTTGAGACAAGCTTGGAATGGCAATTGTAATTCAGAACCTGAAAATTAAATTATAATTTTATAATTTCAATAGTTAATTTTAAAATAAGCTCAATTATAAACACTGAAAACAGTAGCTCATAAATTACCTTTAATAACAATATTTGGGAAGTCCAAAAGATGCACTTCAAGTGGGTCCAACATTCCCTTTCGTGTGACAATAATTTGCTTAGGCTGTTCCTCAACTGGCAACGATCTAATCAGTGCAGCGACTTCCTCCGCGGTTTTCCACTTAGCCAGCTGTCCCAGACGTTTCTGGCCAGCCCACACTGACGTGTGAATGATTTTCAAAAAGAGCTGTCCAGTTCTTGGATTGAAAATAAAAATGGCCCCATTGATCGGTTTCGTGGTCAAGTTGCCCTCGAACGTCTTGTGTATGGTGACTCTGTATACATTTGTGTCGTCGACAAACCAAATGATCTGATTTGAAAACAGTTCTCCGTAATTCTGAGACGAAAGGTAAGGTTCTGTGGGCTCGGACGAGTAAAGCTGCAGAGCCTTGCGAATTCTCTCGCGCAGTACATATAAAGCCGGATTGGCTTTCATGATTTTAGCCATTGCCTGTTGTATGAGAGGCTTGCATCCTGGGAACCAGTTGCCGTAGGCCGAGTGCAGGTTGTAAGCCAAATCAATGGCGATGAGCAGTCCCGTGGGCGAGGGATAGATGGACATGTTGTCGGTGGTGTAGTCGAGGAACTTGGCACGAGCGTAACGCTCGATGTCGTGAGAGTCGTAGTCACCCCAACGCAGCTGCACGTCGATCCAGTACTTTTGCGTGGTTGTGTTGTCCATTTGGTCTTTGGAATCCGCGAGAAGTGAAGCTCGCGATACGTTCCATTTGTAGGCGGAAAAGAGAAGAATGTCGGCACAAGACGAGTTCATTTTGTAAGATTTACGTGGATGAATTGTTTCCTTTTGCACGGTATCAATTTCAAGAGCATCAAGTTCCTGATCGAAAACTTGACACAAGTCCATGACAATTGACTCGTGTACCTTTTGCCACAAGTGAGCACGGAAGATTTGAATCAGTGAGATCTTTAGAGTAGGGATTTTACCGTGCATAAAAATACCTGCAAAAAGAATTAGTTTAATCAAACTCTTGTACAAATGACATTATGTGTACACAATAAATATATAAATAAATCAGTCACCTGTAAGATCAAGTTGCACTTGGAAACCAACATAAACATTGGCACGGTTGATTGTTGGCGACCACCAGAGTGTGAATCTTCTGTTTGGAATTTGATTCAAACCCGATCTCTGAGCGTTGGTCAACTTTTTGTACTTCATCGACTCCTCGAAGCCCGAAGCCTTCTCCCAGAAGAGACCCTCCCAAGTTGGGAAATACGTTCCCTTGAACAAAGTGTGCTCCAAAATACCTTCGACGCCACCCAAACTCTGAATCATGTCGGTACGATAGTTGTTGAGGTTCCAAAGTTTACCGTCGTGACGCTGATGAGTCCACCAGAATGGATTCTGCTTCAGCACCTGGTACTGCTTGAACTCTGTGCGAATTCGCCAGCCCTTGTCGTAGGCCAGGGTGTGTCTGTCCTTCTGGAAAAGTGTGTTGATTCGCGGTATACCACGGTCCCAGCTGTCGTCCAGATCCTCCAGAGTGAGACGACGATTTTGCGCGCTTGCTTCTTGTCGTTTCAGGGCATACTCCGCCCAGACTCGCTGTGAATCCATAAATTCCGATTCCCAGGGCAAAATATAACGGTACAAGTTTGGAATCAACTGGTCTTCGTCGTGACTCATACCGGAGCGGAAATGAGTGATGCCAACGTCAGTTTGTTTAGACCAACGCAAATCAGACTGCGGAATCAACACATGTCCCATGGACAGCATGCCAAGACCGCCTAGTTCTTTTGGTGTATAAAACACGACGGGAGGAAAACGCGAGGGCATTTTTGAATTCAAGCCTATCTTGATACGAGTTTGAATTTTGTTTTCACATTTAACTAACAATTCTAACAATTCTTGTGTGTTGGTTACGGCTTCACGGAAATAGGTCATCAATCCAATCAGAGCGGTATTCCATTTGTTTACTATTTTTGTGAACGTTGTAGAACCAGAAGCCATGAGAATTTGACGAACCCGGTTGTGGAATCTGCAATTAAAAAAAAACAAAACTTATGAAAATAAATGACTGAAATGAAAAATGTTACAAGAAAAGACAATCTAGCTGTAAATTTACACGTGATTTCAGATTAGCGTTTGATCCAAGTATGACAACTCAAAAGCTCGTCTCGGACAAACTAGTGACATTGCCATACCTGTCAGCCCACATTACAGCTGATTTCAGGACCCCTACGCAATTCATCATCAAAAAATGATCATTTTGACTGTTATCAAATTTAGTTTACTACTGTAATTTAGATCGCAAATTTACATCGCAAATTTTTATTTCCAAATTTGAGTTCTGAATTTCTAAGTTTAATAGTAAGTAATAGTACCTTTGCAAGCTTTCGTCATCTACTCTCAAATAGCATTGCGACGTTCTCTCCTTGGTGACCTCATTTTGCAAATTCCAAACGCCCTTCTTGCTCGTCGACTCCTCCTGCATAGTACGACACTTAGGCAAAATTCTGCACTCAAATCCGCTCATATTAAACAGCAAATTCGGGTTATCTTTGCTGTAAACACTGACAAAACTGTTCTCCCATTGTATCGTCGTCGTGGACCTTGGCAGTCGGTTTTTGATGTCCCAAAAGACAGCTCTGCCCAAATTCACGTCGTGCTTCATGAGTCGCATTCTCGCGTCCCGCGGCCAGCACTTCTTGTTGTTGTATCCCACAATGTTCTCGTTATTTGGATCCGGGTGTTCCGTCAGATATCTCTGTATCAAGTCTCTCGCCTCCTCTGCTGAGAATCGCAAAAACAGGTGAATCCTGTCGACATAACGACAGTACAGTCTGATCGGGTGCGCCGTCTCCGAGGCCTCGTCCTGGTAGGTCAAAAAGTCGTTGGGCATCTGCGGCGGTCCGGCCATCTCACTCGCACGTTGCAGTCCCAGCACCAGCAGGTCCAACACCAGTCCGTAATACTGTGCAATAAACGAGGCGAACTGCAGTCCCCGAATTATGCCGTAACTGTTGGTGTGGTTCATATCCTTGTAGTTGATCACCACGTTGTTTTTCGCGGTCATATAATCAGCTATATTGTGGTCCACAATAAGTCGTAACAATCTATTCAGCAGAGTCAAGTCAATCTTCTCATACAACTTTTCGAATTTCGATTCCAGCAGCACGTTGCACTCGCCTTCAGACACGTCCCAGACGTTTTGCAGATTGTTTATACCCTGACACCATTTGTAAACAAGCAAAGGTGGAGGCTCGCTGTCGGAGGGCTTCACCCAGGGGGGAAACAGACGACGTTTGTCGGCCTCGTACCAGAGGTACTGGTCGAGATAGGCGTCGGTGATCTTTTCCAGCGGCTCGACCTCGTAGACCGGAATCAGGTGGCTATACAGGTCCATGAACTCTATCTGCACCTCCTTGAACTGTCGTTGCGTGAGCAGGTGACGTTTGATGCGAGACAGGGCCTCGTGGGGATTGTCGTAGGCCTGCTCAATAAGACCAAGCTCTTCACGCTGACTCTGGTTGAGTCGGGACTTGACGCTGTAAGCCTCTTTGAGCCGCTCGAGGGCGAGAATCAGCAGTTTGGTGTCGTGCTTGTAGGAGAGAGGCGGGAAAGGAATCGGAGCGAAACGCCGAGACTCGAGCCAGTGGACGGTCGTCGTGTAGATGGCGACGGCTTCCTCGGGGGAAATGTAGGGACCGTCTTTAAGGTAGTTATGCTGACGTTCCTGTTCGGCTTTCAGGTAGAGACGAGTCAAGCGGCCGAGGTTCTTTTTGCAGACTGTCTTGTCGACGGTGGCGCCACGTCTTATTCGCTCGCGATTGTAGTGGGCGGTGTTTGTCCACCAGTCGGCCTTCATTTTCACGTAACGGAGGATCATGTTTTCTGTCAAATTTTAAGAAAAAAGTTTTAACAAAATTATAAAATTGAGTGGAAGCAATTTATAAAATAAAATTAAAAAATGTATAAAATAAAAGTAATCGAATAATGTTAAAAAAATTAGTGAACTGACCAATTGGTATAGGTAATCCGGGCACTTTCCACGGAATGTTCGCCTTCCACGAGCGCCAAGCTTCACTCAAGTGTTGCAGAATGGTTCTCGCCTTGTTTTGCTTGATTCCTTCGGGCATCATGTCAACGATGTCGTGCATAACAGAAGCACGCAGTTCGAGATCAAAGTGCGTCTCCACTCGTTGTTTTGTGACGGTTTTCGCGACACCTTTGGAATGACGACCTTCGAATTGACGAGAAAGCAAATTGCCGAGCCATCTCTCCAAAAGCGGTGTGATACCTCGCATGAAGAAAAGCCAAACTCGCCAGCCAGGAGCCCAGAAACCACATCCTGGACCTTTTCCCACTGGTCCCTATTTTATTTCAAACATAAATTTACACATTTCAACTTTATTTATACATTGTAGTTTGTAAATTCTAATAACAATTGATATCTCATCAACAGGTAAAAAGTCAAATAATACCCTGAAACTGAATACTTTTTGAAACTAATAATGTAATAGAGTATTTAAAAAAACATTTACGGTATTGAATCGATAATAAATCAAGTGTTTCAAATCCTTGCACATTCGAATTTGTCGCATGAGTTTGTACTTGTAACGATACATTCCGGTAAGCTGTCCTACGTGAGCAAAAATGTACTGCAAACCGTCAGCCAGTTGAAAAGCATCGACATTGTTGAGTCGATATTGAACATGTGAATCAATTATGAGTTTTGTCAGTCGAAGTATTTCTCGGCACAAATGGAAAGCTAAAACAATTAATTCAATCTTTAGCAAATTTATAGACTAGTAATTTTATATATGATTAAAAAAATAAAAGCTTACCATTTCCAAACCGTGACTTCTTTCTTTCCTTCGTCGTGAGAGTTTTCACTGGCTTCAAATTGAAATTGTAATCCAAATGCAAGTAATTTAGATTTTTACGATGGATCAGCAGATTCAGCATGTTGTAGCCTTGGCGGCAAACTTGCAGACCAGCTTCCACCCAATCGATGGTCGTCGTTTGAAAGAATTTCGTCGCTTTAAATGACCGGAAGAGGTACCTCTTTTTTTGGGGTTTTGGGTGTCGATGTTTCAGGGCGTTTAAAACAAAATACTTGAGCAGTTTTTGATAACTGACTCGAACTTTGACTGGTTGACCAG
The DNA here is from genome assembly GCA_022817325.1 of Idris sp. 1 HC-2018. Lineage (NCBI taxonomy): Eukaryota > Metazoa > Arthropoda > Insecta > Hymenoptera > Scelionidae > Idris > Idris sp. 1 HC-2018. The sequence continues at coordinate 19,919 of JABFPM010000721.1, read as the reverse complement.
GCGGACAGTGTTCCCGGTACCAGGATTTCACTAAAGGTATGTCGATTGCTCGACGAGTTCGACCGGATCGTGTGTTGAAGGGTCTTGGTGCCCACAGTAAAGCAATGCCATTTGCGGTGTTGTCAGTGTAGAGTGGTGTTTCTTGTAAAAATGGTTGCACATTTTCAGGTAATAAAAACTCCTCGTCGTCTTCAATTTCTGGTTCCACAGTCTAGAACGAAATAAATCATTACGTTAAATTAATAAAATTTGTATAATTGTTAGTTAACTTTGAAATTTACTTTTTATCTTACCTTTAATGTGTTTCTGTGTGAAATCGGATTAATAAGAGGGTCGAAATAAAATGCAGGCAAATCTGGATCCTCGGTTTTAATGTAAACAACGTTTGGAGCATGGTACCTGAAATATTAAGTATCGTCTGTTATTCAAAGAATAATTTAGAATTTGCTTCTAACTACAGATTTTTCGATCAATTTTGTGGGTAGCTTCAGCAGTTTCCTCTAGATCTTAATAAGGATACGAATAACAACTACCACCTTGATTTACCACAATGCTAGTAAGATTAAACTAATCATCAAGTTTTATCTTAAAACTCATGTGGACTTAAACTTTGCAATTAAAATATATATTTTATAACAGTATTTTAAAAAAATAAATGCTTTATAAAATACATGTATTAATGTACATATAATTTTTTAACTCACCAAGACAAATGCACAAAATTTGGCATATTATTGTACAAGTAAGGAAATGCTATTCTGTACTCCGTACGAATCGGTTGACGAATAATAATTTTGTTGATATCATTGAACTCGTTCCAGTCTTCATCAGCCGCATTGGAATCTTTTACTAAAGGCTCGAATTTGGGGCCTCCTGGGATAGCCATATTCAAAGCTTTAGCAGTGAAAAATGATTTCGGATCAAACAGGTAGAAAAAATTTTGATCGACTAAGTCAGTCAACAGTTGATTTGCCAAACGGTACAGGGTTGCCATTTGAGGTAAAGATAAGTTCCACTTTCTGTAGGTTGAACCATTGATGTACCTGAAAATCAAGTTTTTTTCTTTAATAACTTTTAATAGTATATACAGTCGAATCTCTGCCTAAAGTAACCTATGTTAGATAACCTCGGCTATCTAACACCCCCCCCCCCCATCCTTCCGTAAAATATGCCAATAGAAGCAAAGAAATGGTTTAGACGGGTAAAATATATTTAGCAAGGCAAGATTCAAACTAGGTGAGGTTTAGCTAGTCAAGGTTTTACTGTAATTCTTTGCATATATCATCTAAAGTTAAAAATTTTAATGTTAAAGTAGGACCGGATTGTAATCTCAAAATATACGCTTTTAATTACTTAAATAATGTTTTCTTTTGTATTTTAATGAATGATTCGTCAGTATATTATCAAAAACTGTGAAACTATTTTAAACAAAATTTAAAAATTATATTGTAAATAAAATACTTGTGAAAAGAAATGTTTGTTATAAATGTCAGAATTTGTTTAAATGTTAACCTTATGTTCTCTATCTTAATATTTTTTATTTGCCAAAAGTTGAATAACTTAGACTATCTGCAACTTGAAATATTCAATTTTACTAAACTCTAAGTAAATATTCCGGCTGCTAGCTAGTCCAACAGTTCCAAATTTTGCCACATAATGCAAAAATAATTCTTTAAGTGATGCCGAACGGAAATCCTCTGTCTCTCTCTTATTTTTAGTGATATAAATGGGAGAATTTTATAAACTAAAAAACAATGATAACGATACACAACGGTACGTTGTAACGAACAATGACAACGATAATTTTTCGTACTTTTGAAACTATTCGCTTAATTTATTATATTTTTCATTGTTTTTAGTTTATAAAATTCTCTTATCTATAGTTAACACCGATACGTGGCCGTTTTTTAAAATCAATCAAATAATTTAAAATATCACTAAAAATAAGAGAGAGATAGAGAATTTTCATTCGGTATCGCGTTAAACAATTATGTTAAATTTCAGCAAATTCCGACATTTAGAAGCTGACTCAGGTCCTACCTCAAATGATAATTTAATTTTAAAATTAAATGAAAAAAATTAGTTACTTTGTTCCAATCAGTGGTTTATGTTCATAAAACCAATTTGCAACAGACTCGTCTTCTTCCGAGTCCAATTCGATCTGTATAGCTTCTAAAGGTTCAACGTCTAGTACGTTGTCAGCATAATCTAGCGGAGGTTCTTCATCATCAAATGGTGGAAATCTCATTCGTTTGAAGTGTCTTCTGTCTCGTTTTTCACGTCTCATCATGATCCACATAGTTCTGCAAAAAATATGTTAAAAAGGGAGTGTATAAATAAAAAATAAATTCAATTTTATTTATCTACTTCAAATAACTAACAAATTTGTATCCATCAACTTACCCCCACTGTGCTATGTAAACCGGTTCAATGACCCACGGGATTTCATTGACAAACGTAATTGCTCCAGTGATGTGATACAAAACTTTTACATCACGTATCTGCTCCCATGGCATCGGCATATTTTCTAACAATTTCATCACCGCATGTGGCATGTATTTTAGAGACCTGCAAATCAATAACTTGTATATTTTTGTTTTAAAATAATATTGCTACGCATAATATAAGCAAAACTTAAAATATTACCCCAAATAAACACGTTTGTCGTGTCTGTATTTACGACTGCTCATATCACCATGGTCCCGAATAATTTTGCGAATGTGTTCCGGAGGCATGTCCTCTTTCTGAGCATCGACAAAACCAAATTTGCGTTTTTCCGCAAAACGCTTTGACTGCAATTGTTGCCATTTTTGTGCTGCAATGGAATACTTTTATTTATAACACACGTTGTAAATTACTTTAAATCATTTTAAATGTATAATATTAACCCCGTTCTTACTGAACTTCTTCTAGATCAAAAAAAGTACTTTTGTTAGTGAATTTACAAATTGCTTTGTATGAAAAACTCAAAAAAACGATGGTCAATTTTTTGACTTTGTTTCATATCTTAGTTTTAAAAGAATCTATTTTTATCTTAATATCTTTTATATTGCAAAAAGTAAAAGAACTATTTGTTTAAATTAAAAAATGTCCAAAACTTAATTTGTTGCTCTAAAGCATCATATTTAGCAAAAGAGTTAGTAATTTCAGATTAGCGTTTGATCCAAGTATGACAACTCAAAAGTTCGTCTCGGACAAACTAGTGACTTTGCCATACCTGTCAGCCCACATTACAGCTGATTTCAGGACCCCTACGCAATTCATCATTAAAAATTATACAAATCATCAAAATTATATAAATTGAATAATAAAAATGTAAGATATACAAATTATAAAGATATAAATTGTAAAAATAAATACAAAATTGTCATTCACCCTTCTCTTGAAGTTTTTCTTCAGATATTATTTCAGGCTGTTTCGGGGCTTGAGGTAGGGGTGGGCCGCCCGACATTGCGTGCATATGAGCAGCATGATGAACCGCCTGAGCATGAGCAGCTTGCACCTGAGCGTGAGCTGCCTGAGCTGCTACAAGTTGTGCCTGTTGTTGTGCCATCATTGTCGCCCATGGCGAGGGCCAATATGGTGGTAAAGACATTTTTACTTCTTAGTTTCTGAAAAAAGTCATGCAAATTCAAGAATTGTATAAGAAAATAACGAATCAATTATCGACGAAGTTAATTTATTCCTACACGGAAAAAAATTGAGGTCATCGGATGCCCCATACAGTACAGCCGATGTACTAAATGTTAAGACGTCATACGTTCCGGCAAACGGGACGTATATCGTCCCTTACGGGGCATCAGACGCATCGAATTTGGCGCAACTGCTGTCCCGCCTTTGGATGCCTTTCATTGCGGGAGCTCTGATGCCCCGTTTACGGGGCATCTGTTGTACCATAACCTATAATTCGACGGACGTACCATAGCAAGTACGTCTGATGCCCCGAAAACTTTTCCGTATATTGATACACACTAATTACATTTACACGAAAGAGATCAACCACATAATCTCCAATTTGTCGGCTTTATTTTTTTCAGTTTATTTAATTGTCTTCAACTCAGCCAATTAAAAAACAACAAATGCTGCAATAAAACTCGTGAAAAATTTATAAAAACAAAAAAACAGAGTTTTTGTTGTAATTTTAAACAAAATTGTCGAAAGTGAACAAACAACAATGCTTCAAAGTAACTTTACTCTAAAAACAATTGCAATTTACATTTACTGACAAACAAACTCTCTCAAATTGTTTATTTAGCTTACAAATCAGTGCGGCGGTTTTTTTCTTTCTTTCCTTTTTTACATTACTCGAAACTGTTCTTCTGCGCGTCTAAAATTTAACCGGAAATAAAGCCGAGAAATGCTCCTCTAACCTCAAAAACAACGCTCGATAAGTGTGCGTGCGCCTGCGAAAAAGGGAGATGCTCCTGCCGGCAGATGTCGCTGTTGAGTTTAGTTTATTTCTGACACGGTTTCTTCACGTATGCGAATCTGCTGTTGGTGTGTTCGGATGCGCCTTCTAGCCTGAGCGTTTTGTGTCGTGCTGTTCGTCGCCCGGACTTTGTAACCAAACGAATTAGCGTAGCTGCAAAAGCGTGCTCTGAACACGACAGTGCTCTCGCTTGGCGTAAAGCGCGGCGTCGTTTGGCTCCAAAAGTTTGTTCGCGAGAGAGCTCGCGACAAGGACGGAGTTGGGCGCGACGCGAACAACCGACGCAGACAACGACAAAGTTCGTAGACAGAGAGAAAAATAAGGTGGCCGACCTGGGACGAAGAGAAAAACTGCGTTGCAAAAAGGTTTTTAATTTGTGTTTCTTTTTTTTCGTTTGTTCGTTTCAAAAAAGGAAGACAAGCACAAGCAATCAGCAGAAGACGAAAAAAAACTGTGTTTACGTTTTCGTCGTACGCCAACTTGCACGGCATTACAGCTTCATTCAGATTCCGAGAGAGTTAATTCAGCGAGTTTTCTATTTTTTGTTTTTTTAAAGTGTCCTGTTTATGTTGATTTTGTGCTATTTATTTCTGATGACAGAGAGTTTTTTAATTTTTTTTCAATTTTGTCCTACAAATAATAATATTTTGCTTTGATTTTTTTTACTTTTTTCCGTTCCATCAAGGCACTCGTCAACATGTGCAAGCAGAAATGAATTGAACATTTGACGACAGGCTCCAGGAATTGTGCATAGGTATTTATTAAAAGGTGATGATTTTTATATTGATAATTTTTCATTGTTGAGTTTATATATATACATATATATATTTTTTGTTGTTGTTTAAAGGAAAACTACTTGTTAGTTTGAATTTATATATTAGTTCTTGATTTCATTCGCAATTTAAATATTGAACGTTTTTGACACCGCGCTATTTATAGATACTATTAAAGAGAACAAGTAATTTCTCTTTACGACAAATTATTTTATTATCTTCTGTGGCCAACACTTTTTAACATTACTCATTGAGTTAATATTAAGATTTTAATCGTAAAAAAAGATCAAACATTGTTTGCAGAGTCGTGTTAGGAAAAATTTGTGTAAATTAATATTTCGTTTTTTTTCAACAAAGTTATTGAAAAATGTCTATTAAATATTAAAATTAAAAGTTTGTTTTTTACTCATGTTTCATATCTATAATTTATTGTCAGTTTAAATTAGAAAAAAATAAATATATGTGTAAATGTTAATGATGTTAGTAATTTGTAAGAGTTAAATAATTTTATTAACAACGATACTATTTATTTTCACGCAATTACATAATATTTGTTAAAAAAGACTCTTTACAATTGTACAATTGCCAAAAATGGTAAAATTATTCTGATTCTATGCTAATTTATTGTCATTCACGTTTATAACTACCTTACTTTCTATATTAATTAATAAAATTTAAATAAACTAGTTGTGAAATATAGCTTTGTGTAATCAAAGCTTGAGAATTTATAAATTAATTTAAGAAAGAATAATTTTTGTAAAAACGTTACAAATCATTATGTATAATTATATATTTTGTAACCATTATAACTTATATTAGAATTCAAATGTAATACACAAAATAAATTATGGCACTTGACGTAAAAATAACAACTATAACAGTGGTATTTTTTATAAAATACCTTATTGTAAATAATTCATTCTTTTGTTTTTTTTTTCATTCATTATTGAAGATTTAAAAATAAATAAATCTGGTGACATTTTATTGTATAAGTTACATATAATATAAAGTTAAAAAGTTTGACAATTTGCATTCATAACTTTAAAAGTTCTTTGAGGTTTATGGGAGAATGTGTCTAAGCATTATAATTATAGAAATTGTAATCAATATTTCAAGAATAGAGAGATTACTTTTTGTTTCTGTAAATAATAACAACATTTATGTTTGTTTAAAAGATCTGTTAAGTTAGTTCTCAATTATATTATAAGTTTCAAATTTATTTCAATTAAAGTAGTTAAAATATGATAAAGATAACATCACTAAAAAAGCAACAAATAATAGAATTTCATTTACTTTGCAGTTTTCAACTTTTAGCAAAAGAATATTAAAAACTGAAACAAAAGGGTACTAAGTGCATTTTTTAAAATTTTATTATATACAAATATTAAAATTATACCTTAATATTCAAGTAGTATAAAGTCAATAATAACACTTAATAAATATTACATTTTCAAAATGTGTGCTTTTACGTTTAAGTGCAATGCATCGGAGGTTTGGGCACAGCAATTATGATGGGAAGATCGCAGGACTGTACGATCTTGAAGAAACATTAGGTTCTGGCCACTTTGCCGTGGTTAAATTGGCACGTCATGTCTTCACCGGAGAAAAGGTGGCCGTGAAGATCATCGATAAAAGCAAACTCGATGAAATATCCAGAGCACATCTCTTTCAAGAGGTAATCAACATTTTGAATGTACTTTCTCGTATATTCTTGTATTAAAAACGAAAAAAAAAAAAACAAACAAAGAAAATAACTAATACAGCTCGTTACAACATCTTGAATAAACAATTCTTATTATAATCTAATCTTAACATACTTTTAGCTGCAAAATAAAAGATCTAAAATAAGAAAAATAAAATATCGAGAATATAAAATCTATTCCATTTCTCATGTAGACTTATATTTATCTATAAAAAAATGCATATCTCTTTTATCAAAATAGCCAATTATTTTTTCGATCGAAGCCTTTGGTAAATCACCAAGAATCGAGTAAACTATTTTTGATCCTTCAGAAAAGAGCGCAGCTTCTTCCAAAGCCCTTTGGACACAGTCAGAAATGTTGCTCGCATACAAAGGGTATCTCGCAAAATAATGATCATTCTGTAATCTACTTTTAACAGCATTATTTTGCAAAACCATCATCAGCAATCGTTCGTTCCTGTACATCATCAGATCGTACAAGCTAAAACAGTGGTGCTCACTGATCCTCTCTCTCTTCATCCTGTCGACCTCTCTCTCGCACTCAGCCAGCAAATTATCCATTCTGTCATTCCAATTTTCCATCAGACATTTCACATTTTCCTTACTGACATACAAATGAAGACACTTGAGCTTGATTAAATGTCGAGCAAGACTCATTACGTGCATTCCTTTGTTGACAGCCAACTGCAGAGGTGACATTTTCAAACTGTCCAGCAGATTCACATCAACCCCGTACTCCAGCAGCAGCTCAACAATTGTCTCGGACTTTGTTGACACCGCAAAATGTAGCATCG
>JABFPM010000721.1:0-12211 GCA_022817325.1 Idris sp. 1 HC-2018 | reverse complement strand
CTGCAACAAGAGTTGAACATTTTTTGCATGTCCTGCTGAAATTGCAAAATACAGTGGCGAATGATTTTGGGTCTCTTTTGAGATGGCGTTCACGTCTGCTCCGTTTTTTATCAATAATGCAATCAACGTTGACGAACATGCCAGCTGACAGGCCACGTGAAGGATATCCGTGTCTTTGACCTTGGCGCCACGTTCGATCAGCAGACGAGCGATTTCAAGGTTTTTCTTATAGATAGCGCAGGTCAGCGGCTTGACTCCGTAGACGGTTGTTGCGTTGACATCGGCACCACGTGCAAGCAATAATGCAACTGTGTCGAATGCACCGCGTAGTGTTGCCGAGTGAAGAGGAGTCGAGCGGTGGAAATTTTTTGCATTCACATCTGCACCGTTGTGTAACAAAAAATTGATCATGACTGTTGCGTTGCGGGAACACGCGATCATCAGTGGCGTGTAACCGATTTTATTTTTTTTCTGCAAATTTGCGCCGTATTTGAACAGGAGCTTGGCAATTTTCAGCGTTGAGTCGTTCCAGAGGATTTCGCAGTGCAAAGGTGTAAGGTCTTCTTTTGTTTGGAAATTTGCACTGACACCTTGTTTCAGTAGGCCTTCCACTTGGACGCTGTTACGCTGTTTGATGGCGTTTATTAATTGTAACTTTTTTGATACGAAAATTGACTTTCCTTTTTTGCACTTGCGGAGAGATGCTTTTCGATTTAATTTTCTTTGGATAACCATTTTTCCCATTTAATAATTTGAGTATGTTAACAAAATATCAAAAATATTTTGTACAATTATATTACTTTTGTATAAGAGCAAAATGTATTTTAAACTGGTTTTACTCATACATTATATAATCTAGTTTTGGTAAACTAATTGTAACTATAAATCGATAATTGCCATCTAGTTGCAGATATTTTTTATATTTATCATAGAAAATTCCATTTTTTTTATTTATAATTATAATATATAGAAAAATAAATATTAAACATTGAATAATCTAAAAAAATTGTATTACAAACATAATGTGAAAAGCACAATAAGCCGTCAAAAACACGATTCAAATTTTGATCAACAATTTTCGATACACGAGTATCGTTATTTAATTGAATTATCTCATCAAAGAATTAAAAAAAAAAATAAATAAACCATCAAAAATTTGCCATCAAATATCGATAACAACGATAATAAAATATAGGTTTATTTTTTAAAAAATTGAAACAAAAATAGACTTTTTTTCTCATTTGAATAATGAATATTTAGAGGATTCTACTGCCACTTAATTTTTCAATACCCAGTGTGACACGTGTTGCACAATTCTCAATATATATATTTATTTTTTTCTTTCAATTAGCTTTAGGCTAAAAATCATGGCCTTGCTTATAAAATTTAAAGCTTGTTCATGAAAGTGGTTTACAACAACACAAATCGGCTTAAGAGAGTTAATTGAATTAAACAAAGGCTCGAACCATCAATTGTCAGAAAAGTAGCAATTACTTCTAAGATCATTTGTCTCCATATGCATGAATACAACGTAAATTTTAAAATTAAAAATGTCACTCTTATTTGAGAAAAAACTCATTTTAACAAATATCGAATCTAGATTTTTAATTGAGTTTAGTTTAATAAATGACTTGACATTTGAAACAACATCATTTGTTGATTATATAAAGCTAACGTAAATAATTGGGAATTTGCATTGCAAATAAGAAGCAACGATTCTATTTCTAAATAAATGAATAATTAAATTGCACAGGTTTTTCCCGTTTGAAATAACAAACTGATTTGATTTTTCAGGTGAGATGCATGAAGCTGGTGCAACATCCAAATGTCGTGAGGTTGTACGAAGTGATTGATACACAAACCAAACTGTACCTGATTTTAGAGTTGGGTGATGGCGGAGACCTTTATGATTATATTATGCGTCATGACAGGGGCCTTAGTGAAGAAGTAAATAAATGAAAAATATATTATAATAAAATTTTTTAATTCGATTAATTTTAATTGATAGCTAATTAAAAAAAGTTTTTAATTTTAATATAAATAAGTTTTATTGATTGATAATTAGTATAATTATTTTTACATGTCAAGAACAATAACATTAATGGTATATAATCATTTTTAACAGTTGGCAAGGACGTACTTCCGTCAAATAGTCAAGGCTATATCTTACTGTCACCGGCTGCACGTTGTACACCGAGATCTTAAACCAGAAAATGTAGTCTTTTTTGAAAAACTCGGCCTGGTAAAACTCACAGACTTTGGCTTTAGTAATCGTTTTTGTCCTGGTCAAAAATTGGAAACTTCTTGCGGTTCACTTGCATATTCTGCTCCCGAAATTTTGCTCGGTGACAGTTACGATGCACCTGCTGTTGGTTAGTTTTTTAAATTAAAAAAAGCATATATCTGTAAATAAATAAAAAGAGAAAACAATTTTTGATGAAAATATTATTCTTTTATAGATGTTTGGTCTCTTGGTGTAATATTATACATGCTTGTGTGTGGTCATGCGCCATTTCAAGAAGCTAACGACAGTGAAACCTTAACCATGATCATGGACTGTAAATATTCTATCCCAGCACACGTATCTGAAGAGTGTAAGCTACTCATTGCACGAATGTTGGTCCGAGAACCAGAACGACGTGCAACTTTAGACGAAATCGCCGAAGATCCTTGGCTGTTAGTTGGCTCAGAAATGGATCCAGTTGAGGCTTTACCTTTGATATCTCGTCATCAAGTTTCCGACGAACATCACACTCTAATTATTACCAAAATGGTTAACGGAAGTATAGCAACTAAAGAAGAAATCCTTGAGTAAGATTGTTTCTTGAATATCCTGGTTTTCTTTAAAATTATTTGTGTGATATCAAAACTACAATTTATTGTTTTCTGTCTTTTAAAATGTTGAATGTGGTTTTAGGGCGTTAGACAAGAATGAGTACAACCATATTACCGCAACTTATTTTTTATTAGCTGAAAGGAAGTTGAAGGCATCGAGACAAGAAAAAATGTCGGGAGATATTATTAATAATTCCACAAGGTATTTTTATTAAATTAAAATTGTTTATTGAAGATATATAAGATAATTTCATGAGATACAATTTTGAAATTTTAGTCAGCAGCATAATTTATCGACGCACGACAATCGTGTGAATAAAAAAGCAATAGGCATGGGAAGTCCAGCTTTACTCAGTGTCCCTCGACTTCCAGGAGAATTGGGAACGGTTATTATTATTTTGTACTTACAATATAACTTTCATTTAAAAAAAAGAAAGGTGATTATTAATAGTTTTACTTATATTGTAGAACATTCGAACACGGAAATGCAGTATTGTACAAGAAGAGGAAGATGAGGATGACGTTTCTTCGTGTTCGGGAAAAGATGAAAGAGGAAGCAACTCTACGTTGAATTCTTTCAACCGTCGTGGCTCAAGGTCTGAGGGCAAATTGTCCCACGTTTTACAAGAAAGGTTATCGCAACTTTCGGAAAAACATACCATCACAAAAGCTACTCGTCATGATCCTAACAAAATGGGAGAAACTTCACCAAAAGTTAATCCAAAAGATGTTGTAGAAAAAGATAAGAAAACAGGTATTTTTATTTTATAAGCAAAACTTTTATGTGAAAATCAACCTTTTTATTTTAAATCACAGAAAGCTTCTTAAGCTAAAATTATTTTGCTCTATCTAAATATAATTATGATTTAGAAACGAAAAATCAACACACACCAGAATCAAAGACTGCAAAACTCGGAGAAAAGTCGAGCCCGACTTGGAGTCGAGTGCAAACACCATCACCACGAAGCAAACAGTCAGGGAACGCGACTTTTCTCACGGAATCATCTACGGCGCCATCACCACTACGTACTACTGTCACTATAAAGGACAGCCAGCTTTTAATGCCAAAATATAAAACCATGCCACCACCAAGTAAGATTGTTTTTTAATATTCTTTAGTAAACTTTTAAATGTACATATAAGATAATGTTATTAAAATGATACGATTTTTTGTTTATCTAGGTAACACAAACGGAAATCAGAAGAACGTTAGTTCACCTCCACAGTTCACTTTAAATGAAATTCTAGAAGACGGTGATTTAGCACCCACTGAAGCATCGCTTGAATCAACTTCTGCCCACCCGATCAAATCTCAAGTTGTCAGGAGAACAGGGTAGAGTACACATTTTTAATTTATATGTCAAGTACAGTTATAATTATGTTGTTCAAAGCAAGAGTGGATCAAGTCCAGTGAAAAAATCAAATTTAAAATATAATATAATAATATATTGAATACTGTACTTTTTTCAATTATTTTTAGAGTCGCCTTAAATATAATATATTATATTATCCAGTTTCATATCTTGTATATGAAACTGGATAAAAAAAACCCTTTATATATTACTATTAATTACATTTTTCAAGAATTATGTATTTGAAATAATATAAAATGAATTTATTTTAGGTACGAACAAAGACGTAGCAAATTTCATAAAGCACGTACAACGTCATGCTCAAGTTCAGATGCCAGTGACGATGATAGTGAAAGTCGTAAGAAAAGGGCGCATAAAATTGGAAGTGCAGGCAAGCCACTTCCACCGAGACGAGATAGTCATGATGATTCTAGTGATTCTCAGGTAATTACATGTCTAAAACTATGAAATGTAATTTTTCATAAAAAAAAAAAACTAACTTAAATTAGAATTGCCAATAATAGAATGTTTAAATTGCGTATAAAGTTTATTTCAACATTCAGACAAGTTCTATTACCATGAGTGATCAGATAATAAGATAGATATTTGCTAATTAATTATTAAAACCTTATACGTCAATATTTCTGCGGCAGAATGTCCTTACTATTTTAATCGAACGAAAATCAATTTTCAATTAAAATAATACTTATGATCCAATAAATTTAATATTGAATTAATATAAATTAACTTTATAATAATACAGTATATATCAAAGAGACCAAATTAGGGCAAAATGATTAAAGTAAAATAATTAATACAGCTAAACTTATAATAAAAGTTGAGTGCAAATTTGATATATATATCTGATCTAATTTCGAAAATAAATATTTTGACCCCAGGATCCCAGTGGAAACAGTGGAGCTGGAGGCAACGGTTCAAACAATTTTAGCCAAAATAACCAGGCTTCAAATTACCCGGAAGATAACAGTAACAACGGCAGTGGTAACGGGGATGGTCGTGGAGATGACGGCGGCACGACGTTTCACAGTCACCGTTGTGGCGAGGGCGAGGCCGTCGTGTACGGCCGGCGCCACCGTGCGGGTCGTCGACGAACTGGCGAGACGCGACTGCGCGAGAGCCAATCGCTGAACCGCATAACCGAGGTGCAGGAGGCCGAAGCCCATGTGCCTCGCACGACTGTCATAGCGACACCTAGCGTACCTGTGGTGCCATCTAGGCCGGAACAAATAGCGCCTAACGCACACGTGACGAAACACCGGAGTTTGGGCGCGCGACTGCTTCAAGGCTGGTCTAAGTCTGCTATATTAGCGTCAGTAAAGTCAAGTAAGTTAATGGCAAATAATTATTGACAATTTTGTGTAATCAAATAAATATTTAACGTGGCTTGAAACAAAATAAATTGTCTTACTAAGTGTTAAATTAAAAAAAAAGTACTTTGATTGATTTTTGATTTAACAATTAAATGAAACATATTTTCAGATAACCACAAAATAAAATCAATCATGAAAACGTAACTTTTTTGATATTGTAAATTATATGGTGAAACCAGATGGAGATTAGTGAGGGGCGACCTTATTTATGCAGACCAGATGAAAGTGAAAGAAACGAGGCTTCATGCGTATTGTTTATGTACGTGTTATGTCTGCACGATCAAATCTAATAATAAATATATATTATAAATATATTTATTAATCAAATTTATGATTTTGCATGACGCTCGTATAACAAGTTTAACATTTAAATGACGAATTAATCCCTTTTTTTCGTTCGAATCCCGAGTTTTGAATCCTTTACTGATTTTCTCCTTTGATAATGTACATTTTTTACTGTGCATTTTGTGTAGAGGTGTTTGTTTATTGTGGCTTGTACTTATAAACCACGTTATATTAATTAAGGAGAAAATTAATATGTTGCTTTTTTGGTCCCATACAGTACTGTTCAAAAGCTTGGAAAACTTTGTCAATGATAAAAATTACTTCAAAATAAAATAACTGTCATTTCGACAGATATGATTACAATATATTTAACTTTTATTACCTTATTTAAGTTAGCTAGGCTAAAAAAAGTATTAAAATAATAATAATAAAAAAAACCACGTTGCGAAAGATCTTTCTCCTTGGGCATCTAAGAATACCAAGATATTCGGTCTTCCAAGTGTTAAACAAAAAAAATTGGATTTTCGATCTTTTTCAAGAGAGTTATAACTGTTTGAGATTTTTTTTTCTCAAAAATAGGCAGTTTTTATTTTGCAGGTGTCACAACCTCTAAAGTCATACAAATTTCATCTTTAACGAAAGAATTCAAAAGCTGAAATCTCAATCTTTTAAATACAAAAATTATTTACCGAAATAACAACGTTATTTTAGTTTGAAGTGAGCGAAAGTTTTGAACGTTGACAACATTTTCCAAACTTTTCAACAGTATACTGTATATATGTAAAAAAGATTCTTTGTCAAAACTTGAAAAAAAGGTTTAATTTATGGGATTAAAATATTGAAATGAATTATTAAATTTGAGCAATATTTTATAAATTTTAAGAAAAATAATGCGTATAATAATGTAGATTTTATTGTTTATTTCGAACAAATTAAACATTAAATTTCATAGTTGCGTTCATGTAATATAGTCTTATGCACAATCAAATGGTTGACTGAAAGTTGATAAAAATAAAAAAATAATTATTCTCCTCAGATCATGAAAAATAATGAGAACTATGAGTAATATATAAATTTTATATTTTTAGTTTTAAAAGGTAGTTTTGAATTAGACTTGAATGTAAGCTACAATGTTTATTATTGATGAATATTTTAAAATATATTTAAGCTATTTTAAGTTAACTATTTATAAACTAAACTAAAAACATTAGCCTTTAACCCAATAGTAAATGTATATTGGTCTATTTAGCCAACTGACAATAATTTAATGGCTGTTTTATCAACAAATAGTACTCATTGATCAGTCGGATTCTAAAATTCTAATGTAGCACGTGTACTACTTTGATATTAATTTTTAAATTTTTGACATTCTAAAAAAATAGAAGTTTTATCTTACATCAATAATTTACTTTTGTTTTATTATTTATAACTATTCTACATTTTTGTTTTCAATAAAAAATAGATACACTACATTGTTGTGGCGCGCATGAAATTTATTTTAAATTAATTTAGGAGTTAAAAATTAAGTACATGAAGATGTTATTTTTTAATAATGTTATTTTGGTTTTTTATACGCCCAAAATGAGTCCAAAACAAAAACATATTATAATTTAAATAGATTCAGTCAAGTGATAAACGAAATTTTGACAGTACCAATGTTTTAAGAACATATCAAACAAAAATGAGATAAAAAGAGCATTAATATCATAAAAAAAGGAAAACAAAAATATTTTAAACAAAATTAGACTTAATTCATGGACATTAATTTTATTATATTAAACCAAAAACTGGAAAAATGAATTTTGTTTAATAATAAATCTTACAAATAAAAATGTTACAAATAAAAACAGATTTTATGAATGGACACGAATTTTATTATATTAAAATTGTTAAAATAATTTTTTTCTAGATTAAAATGAATGTTTGAAATGTTATTTAGCCAATAAAAGTGCTTAAAATGAATTGATACGTGATTTTTAATGCAGTTTCTTTCGGTGAAAAATTATTTACATGTTAATATTATATCTATTAGAATATAATTTGCTACTTTAACATTATTAAAACATTTATAGAATTATTTATCATAAAGTATCCACAAATTGATCGTAAATTAGTGCATAACTTGAATCATAATTTTTTATAACCTGCATATACGATGATTATTACTTTTTTTCATTAGTATTATCATTATATTATGTTTTTATGTTACAAAGTGTATCATCAACTTTTGCGACCTCTAAAAATTGATAAAATCGTTTTAAATTTTGAGAAACAGCTTTGAAATGGCACTTAAAAACAAATTCTAAAAAGATCTTTTCAAACGTTAACTTAATTATCACAAAAGCAGAACTGAAAGCTGAATTTTTTTAAATTGTGTATCTACGTAGGAGGTCAGTGAGATTGCTAAATAAAAAGTGCCACTCGAAAAGCTAATCTCTCTAAAATTAAATTTTCTCTAAATATCTATCATAAAATTTTTTTCAAAAAATTCAAGTCAGATTATTACATTTGTAAGAACTTATTTTCAAACAATGAAATAATTCTTCAATAATGCCATTTGTATGTGATTTTCCATCTTAAATATTACCTTGAAAGAATCAATGAAGTTTACTTCGAAGTTTCTAATTTACAATTTAGACGGTGCTTTTCGAAATGATGAAATAAAAGAGCAAAGATCGGTGAAGCTGCTGTAGAAATAAATAATTCAAAAAATAAGAAATATCTATGAGTATCAGGTGGATAATTGTAGTGAAGAAGGGAAGGGGAGAGACCATGTAAAGTAACAATATTTATTATAAAAATGAATTCATGGAACTCAATTATTTTTATTTGTCAAATCCATATCGACGATCTAAAACGTAGAAGCTATTTGATTCTAAATGCACTTTAAATTAAATTTTATAAATGAAAAAACAAAACAAAAAACAAGCATGAAAAATTTCAAAAATGGTCATGCAGGAGTTATAATTTTTATAATTATAATATAATAAAATAATGATTTGTTTTGTACAAATTATTTGTACTTTGTTAGATAACAAAATGATTTGCAAAAATTATTTTTATAAAAACCTGTTTCTATACGATGGTTCGATGTATTTTATATTTTACAATTAGTGTGATTAATCTCCTTTTGTTTTTAATTAAAAATTCGGTATAATTAGAGTTATAAAATTAAATTTAGTTTTTTATTAACTCAATTTTTTTTAACATTTCATGATCTTGTATTAATTTTTTATATGTGTATATTTTAAAATTGTTAATACTTAATTGTATTATTAAATTATTTTTTAATTTTTAAATAAGACAGTTATTATAATTGAACTAAGCAAAATTTATTGACAAAATCATTTATTGTAAATTTTGATAATTAAGAAATAATTATCATTTTTTGAATTATATTAATTTACAAATGTTGAATTTTCTAGAACAAATATTTAATTTTTTTTTAATAATCTATTATATGGTAGATTAAAAATAACAATTAATTACTGATTTAATTTAAACAATCAAAATAAATTTGAAACAAAGTTAAATTAATTTCTTGTAGTATGTAATAATTAATGTCACAATTTTTTATTAGTATTTTTTATTTTAGAATGTTACCTATCTACAAATTTATGTTCAGGGTAGTAATTTGTTTTATTTTACAGCAACTATGTATAATAATTAAGAATTTTCATTTCATTAAATTCTATTGTAGCAATAATTTTACCGTGAAATTGGTGTTTCCTTGTAAAATTAAATAATTATTTAAATAAGACTAGTAAACAAATGATAAAGACTATTATCCTTTCTTTATAATAACATTTTATTGAATCCCACTTAAAACCTATATCTCCATTAAACAAAAAACAGGAAATTATTTTAAATGAGATTCAGCTTTAAAAGTATTTGATATAAAAAAAATAATACAAACTAATTTGCAAGCATATTCTGTTTAACAATGAATAAAATGTTATCTTTTTATTTAGGTAATACTGGTCAGAATGACACGGCCCCAGTGAATCAGTCTACGACAGTGCACCGCAGCGATTGCAAAGGTAGCCGAAAAATGCGACTGCTCAGCCGGTACTTTGCGGTGCACAAAAAATTGTGCGTGCCGTTGCCTGGACTCTTTGGCAAGGGTCGTCTCTACAAAGCCCGTTCTTGCGGTAACATAGTGAAAGAACGCGCCGGACCGACGTCACCTAAGTCGATGATTCTTTGCGACGACAAGTGGCGAGAGCAGCGCCGCCACTGGACCACTCAGCAGCACCACCAGCACCGCAGCAGCGACGGCGACATCAATCAGAATTTAGGACTGGCCACGTTTGTGCCCGATGGTCTTGGTAAAGGCTGTGCCGGTCTGCCACCCATATGTCACGTACATCTCACCGACACTTCCAAATGTTGTAGCCTTTGCTGATCGCTTCTTTCATTCTTTCCAAACTTTCCTCGTTCGACTGACAAATTATTGGATAGGAGTTAGAACACAATTTTACAATTTAAGAGGACAAATTATCTTTGATCTTATTAAAAAGTCTGTAACTTTATTTATTTAAATATTTATTTTTGTCATTTCAAATTTAAAAATCTGTCTTTTTATGGTGTTTTTATTATGGATTTTAATCTAACGTTTTTATTTATGTATGTTTAGTACTCATTGTAATCAAGGCGAAGTGCAATATTCTTACTGAAATTTAGTTTCAATTTTACCGATTTTAATTTGCCAATAAGATCTGAGATAATTAATTATATTTATTCAGTAATTCTAATGACATTATATTGTGTATAAAATCTTTATTTTTGGGTAAAGGTTTTTTTGTTTTTAGTGTAAATATGATGGTTCCTTTTAAGTTTCACTTTAATCTTTTGCAATAGCATTTAAAACTTTATCATAAGTGCCGGTAACTCATAAATAAGCCACCTGACGAATTTGAGTGATGACAAATGTTTATAATTATACAAAGTTGATAACTTTTTTTTATATTTTAACTAATTCTTCAGTTCCCCAATCAAAGTATTGTTTATTATTTCTTAATTCAAAACTGAAATTAAATATATATTTAATTTGAAGTAAGATGTATAAGCATTCAAATTAATTAAAAGTTTATGGAATTTGAATATCTTGCATGTGATTGTTTTCTTTATTTTTTCCTCATACAATTGGCGATTGCGTTTAAGGTTGTACAGTCATGACTGGGAAGTAAACCAGTCAAATAAAAGTATTTTAAAAAGAAATATCTTATTTAAATTGAAATAGTATATTATGTAACTAGGGACGAAAAGTAGCATTAGTTTTTCCGCAATAGTAAGACGAAAGTGAGTCTTTCTGTTACACTTTTTGTCTGAATTATGGAAAAATGTGTATATAAAAAGTGTGACAGAAAGACTCACTTTTGTCGCACTTTTGCGGGAAAAAACGTTACTTTCTAGGCAAGTGTGAGAAAAAATATTTTTATTCGCACAATAATTAATTGTATTAAAGTTTTACATTATTACATCTAAGAACAATTTTTAACAAACAAATTATTTTAAACAGACCTTCAACTGATTAAAATCCTATTTTTCTTTTGAAATTTTTAATAAATTATTATGAAATTTTATTGTACGACACAGCATTCTAAAAATTTGTTTCATCTATTCTAAAAGTTTAATAATGGTTTAATTTTTATTTAATAATGATTATTATCGATATTTATGGAATTTTTATTGTTAATTTATGTCTAATAAACCCAATTGTATACATTTTAAATTAGCTACTGTAAAAGGTCCTGTTACTTTGTTAATCTTTAATAATGTATATCTTGTTCTTTAGCGATGCAGAGTCGCTGAAATGTTATCACCAGATCGTCCATTCAAGACATTGAGAAGTTGGCTGCGAGATAAGAATAATTCGATACTTATGACATTTCAATTTGACAGGTCAACATTCAAATTGTTCTAACTTTTTCTAAGAGTGTGTAACAATAACAAATATTTGACATATGGTTTTTCATTGAAAACAATAAGTCAATACTTAGATATTATACAAGTATTTACAAATAAATTGATCAAAATGGCATCCGAAGTTGAATCACAAATTGATAATAAGCTAAAAAGACGTTTAGAACAATTTCCCGAAGATTTTGTTATTAAAAAGAACAAAATGGTTTGTAAAAGCTGCAACAAGGTGATTAGTTATGAATTTAAAAAGTACGCTGACAGTCATCTTTTAAATGAAACGCATAAAAAATGCTTTGAAAAATGCCAATTGCAAGGCTCAAATAATTTTGAACATCAAGAAGCAAATTCAACTGATTCTGAAGCTTCATCTTTTAAGGAACGAGCGAATCCAACAACTAAGCAAGTTGAATTTAATGAAGACTT
>JABFPM010000720.1:0-25613 GCA_022817325.1 Idris sp. 1 HC-2018 | reverse complement strand
ACAAATATTTCAAAACTAAGAAAAGTGAAGCATTATCTGAAGTCTTAGCTCGCATGACAGCTCGTGATAATTTGTCATTTAATATTATATGTACATCTGATGATATTAGGGCTGGCTTAGCCGCAAGAAAATTTAAGAATATTCCTACAAGTCCAAACGGCATAAGGTCAATGGTAATGAGCTTCGGAAAAAAAGTACGAGATATTTTAATCGCAGAATTATCCAAATTAAAAGATGAAAGACAACGATGTAGTTTAACTTTTGACAAGTGGACGTCGAACAGAAATCGCCGATATTTAAATATCAACGTACATTTTGAAAAAGAGTGTCACAATTTGGGATTAGTTAGAGTAAACGGAAGTTATCATTAATCCACCGTATTTCACAACGACGTACAAATCTGTCTCAAGTTCTTCATTATTTGCATACTGGGGAACAAGAAGAGAGTGAGTTTAACGATAAATTAAGTAGAAATGGACTTATTAAAATTATAAGTAAATTGGTGAAGAGGTTGTTGCATTCAAATCAGTCAAATTCAGATTCCGGTATTCATAATTCAACCATCTTAATTGAAGAAGATTTGGTGGAGGATAATTGTTCAAAACCAAATTTGACATTAAAAGAACAATTACAAGTTTCAATTAATGACAAATTAACTAGTGTCACACCAGTCAAATCGTCTTCAAGCTTAGAACAATCTATTCGTAAAGAAATGAATTTTTTTGAAGATCAAGGTATCCGAGGCACTAACTTGACATTTGTTTATAACTTTTTAAAAACAATTCCACCAACAAGCGTTGAATCTAAACGGGCATTTTCAGCTGCTAACAACATTTGCACAAAACTTAAAACAAGAATGAATGATGAAACTATCGATATGCTTTGTTTTGTGAGAGCTTACTTCATTAAACAGCAAAAATCTTGTTGATTTATGTTTTATTAATTGTTAAGAACAATTAAACATTTATAAACTTTATATAAACTGACTGTACTTTTTTATAAAAATATATATCGATATATAAAAATAAAGTTTTAATTTGATTTTTGTTGAATTTTAATAATAAAATTACAAAATTAGAAATACCGGTATTAATATCGGGATCCCGGTATTCAATTTTTATACCGGTATTGCAAACACTAAAACAAATACATAAATTTGTGAAGAATATAGAATTAATTTTGAATACAAAATAACATGTAAGAACAACTCTTTATCTCTATCTTTAACTTAAAATTATAAATAGAAAAATAGAATTAATCCAAAAAATATTTTTTGATAAAAAAAATCATTTCTATGGAATAACAAGTTAAGTAGATTTGACTTCTAAGTATTGTAGAATTTATCTAGTTTAGACTACATTCATTTACATTACAAGTAAATTTATAAGAGATGTCAATAAAAAATGAACAAACTCCTGACATGTACGAAAAATCGACTTAGCATGTTATTCCACCTGAGACTTCAATTATTATTTATTTTAAGTTTTTAATAATCAAAAATTAAAAAATCTTACGAAGAAATGTTAAAATTAATTGAAATAATTTTAAATAATAATAAAAGAGTCACTATTTGTCAACTATTTTTGATAAAAATCACAATTAAATTTTACATTACTAAAAATAAATTTCGAATTTTTGTCTTCAAAATGTTTAATTTCCAATTATTATATTATTCAATGATGTTTTTTTCGTCAAAGTTTTAATAATATCTTAAAAACTTAAAATATAAAAACTTCAAATTAAACAAACTTATTTTAAGTGATAATAGTTGCCCTTAAATTGGGAAATAAATTGCGTCTTGACAATCGAAAGATTAATAATGGTATTTTACTTGACTAGTGGATACAGTAGAGGCTTTTCCCACCGAGTGAGAAGGACAGCACGAGCGTAGCGAGTCAGCCCGTGCTCACGAGTGAGAAAGCCTCTGCTACGTCCAGTAGTTGAGTAAATTTATTTTCCTTACGAGAGTGGGAAAAGTAATTACTTTTACCGCACGTGTAAGGAAAAGTAGTAAAAATATCGCTGGGCACATTTGATTGATGTACCGGTAAAAGGCTACAAGTTTCAATGGGTTTGGGTGGTAAAAGTAACCAATCAAAATCGTTAGTTGGCTTTGTCAGGGGCTGTAACGCCACAATTGCGTGATGTGGCGTTTCCAAAAGTTGTTATGAAAACATGATTTTTAATCATGTTTTATGGCTACGAAAATTGCCGTGCACTTTTTTACCTCTTTTTTGCTGACCACTATGTGATTATTTAGTTTCTTTCGTGCGCCAAGTTTTTCGTGTCCAAATCCAACAAATTTTCAGCACGACTGTAAAATTGAAAAATCTTGCCTAAATTAATTTATTTCAGTTTTTCTGTTGTTAAATCTTCGTACACTTGTTATTGTGTTATTCAGAGATATTATACTCACAAATTATAACGCATAGAATATGTCTTAATACATGATAGTCTATAATTTGAGCCCTTGAGCTATGCCTACCCTGTTGCATAATGTACATACATACGAAATTTCATACATACTGCAATAATAAGTATTACTGTTTTTTTATAATAACTTTTATTATTGTTATTACTTTATCTATTTTTACAACTAATCATATTCTCGTATTTATTGGGTCAAACAGAAAATCGTGTTTTACTGTTCTTATCCTCTGTTATAAATTACCTGTCTTATTACATAACAATATTTTTGTGTGTGTAAATTGTTTGGCTAGACATTTATAATACTTTTAAAAATATTTATTCAGTAACAATCTTAATGGTAAATATTTTTTTGCTGTCAGTTATATGCTCTAGCATGATTTACTTATGTAATAATATTATTAACATCATTTTGATATTCACACAATGCTTGCAATTAATTTATGAATTATAAATTTTATACAGTTAGTGAGTAACATTTTCTGATAAAAAGTTTTCTAAAGAAAAGTAATTTTCTCTTGTTCGGTTTATAAATAAAAAAAATTAAATTTATATGATAATAATTATTTAACTCTCTCTTATATTAAATTTGAAGGATTATATTGAAAATTTGTGTTTAGAAATATTATTTTTACAATTTTTTAAAATTACATTATATAAACTGAAAAATAATAAATTGTCGAAACATTGAAATATTTAATGTCATTATCTTTAATTGTTTATTAAGTACATAAAAACTTTATTTCCAATAAATGGTTTTTTTTATCACTTCACAGTTTAATTATTTATTACTGTACATAAAATTTCATTTCTGATAAGATCAGTTAATAATCACAAAACGTATAAGATGATTAAAAGAAGTAATTTGGGCTGAAATAAAGCTAAAGAATAAAATAACTTTATCGAAATTTTATTACTGTATGCATCTAAACACGAATTTTCGTTAGAGGAATTCTTTCGCATAGCAATATTTTTAAACTCAATTATATTTCCTCTCAATCATCTTAATTCCTGCATCTTATCCTCTCTTCTCAATTTTTTCTCGGAATAATCCTGCCTTTCGATCTCTTGGACTTTTAGATATTCAAACTGTATGTACTCGTAACTTTTTTCTATTGTTATAATTCATAATGGTACAAAAATTCCAATACTTCTAGAGACAAGATGTAACTGGCTTGTAGAGATTTTAAATTGTAATAAATTAAATTAATTAGAGTTGGTTTTGTTAAGCTGATTAAATTTAATTTTTTATTAATTAAAAATTAATTTATTAGATTATCATTGTTTAAATAAAAGTTCGTTTCAGAAAGTTCCTTCAATAATAATTAAATTTAATTTTTAAAGTTAATTTCAACTCAATAAAAATGTTCTTTTTCTGATCTCGTGAAAAAGTGGTAGTGAGTATACCTACTATATGGATAAAGTAAAGGTACCCCCAGATGACATCCCGCTATTATTTTCAGTCGAGTACTTTCGATCTTCTATAACAAGGAAGAACTCATATGATGTGAAAAAAAGAACGGATGAAAAAGAAAATTTGACACCAACTGGTGAATAGAGTTGGCAGAATTAGGAATATTATCTGCAATAATACATTTTTAATTTGATATTACTGTTGCTAATGAAAATATGAACATACTTTTCATATGATCTATGAGCAACAAAATTTGAATTCTAGTGCTAAAAAACATGACCAAACATGCAAACAAAGACATATAAAAATCAGAATGTTTTTTAGTAAAAATTGTATAATAATTTCAATATTAATTCGGTATTGTTTTGATCTTGGCTATATTTTGATATAACAATATTTGTTTAATATTTGTAATTCAATATTATTTTAATATTATTGATTCGATAGTTGATATCGAATTCATGCATTAATTCAAAATTGACGCAATATTTATTCAAATTCTGTCAGTATTGAATTTATATCCACTATAAAAATTGTATCTTTAATCAAATATCTGAAACAGTGTATTGGAAACTTATAGCCGGACTCAATTTTTAAAAAAAAATTGTTAAATATTTATCCATTATTAATGATTCACTATATTAGAAATCAAATTCTAAATCAACATTTCATTATAAGATAATCCATTATTGAATCAATATTGGCTTGAAACGCAAAACTAATATTTAATACCATTTAGGAATTAATATCTAATTTAGATATTGCAATATATTAAAAAACCAATATTGATTTAATATTAATTTTTCAACAGACTTTCAAAAGCCCTCGTAGAAATTCAAAATCAAAGCATTTATTCTAGAACTCATCGACGAATCGCACAATTCTACCTTACAAAAAAGTATCTATATTCAGGATTATTCATAATTCAATATTGATTCAATATATGGTGATATATTGAAAACTCATTGTTCACTCAATGTTTAGAAAAAAATTGTTGAATTTCAATATTGACTCGATATTTTTTCATTCCTTACATTGAATCAATATTGACCGATAATATATTATCATCGAATACATTTAGCCTATTTGATTCATGTCTCAAACCCAACTGAATCAATATTCCCAAATTCAGCACGAATATTGAGCCAATATTGGATTTGCATCGCTGTTGCCATAAGTCCTCGTGGACAAAACATCCCTATTGACGATCGGGCGCCATAGGATCTGGTTGTCTCTGTCTTGGCTGTTGTGTTGGTTGCTTCGTTGTGTGTCCCGCTTGTGTCCCCCACCCCGGGACTTTGCGTATCAGGAACCACCGAAGCAACCTCTTACTACTTCTGGCGAGCGTGGCATGGCACGGGCGGGCATATCCATAGACATATACGCCGTGTCTATGGGCATATCGACGAGACCCGAATTAGTCCGACCCGAGCCGACTCGAGCCGAGGTTGACTGCGCGCGCTCAGACCAAACCTGAACGAGCATAGTCGCATTTAAACTGCCAACCCAAGGAGGTCTGCCGCCAAGTCCTGGGAAGGCGCGCGTTAGTTCGAACGGCCACCCTCGCTCCTCTTTCGAAAAGGCCAGCCAGGAAGGGATGCCCCGAAGGGTCATGGAAAAGCGTCCGCAAGAGGGGCACACTCAGTGAGTTAGTGCGACTGCTGCTGCTGAACGCTCGGAGGCCCTTCAGTGATGCCGCGACCACTCCGCAGGACAAAGCGCCAGTTTTCGTTGCTGTCACTCTGGCGTCCTGTCCCAACTTTTACGTTACCAATGACATTCCGCCAGTCGGTCGCGCGCGCGATCCACACTCGCACGTCCTTCTGGATCTTTACTGGATTTTGCAAAGTGACAACTCTCAAAAATATGAATTAAGCTGACTCGAGAGTGCAGTTGGTGCGACAGTTATCAGCGAACAAGTGTTCAACATGTTATCCACTTCCGTTCACCAGTAAGTTCCGTGGAAAGTTGGATTATTCGTTGCTGCGACTGATTTATGGATTTCATTTCATTTCTAATAATTTGAGTTTGTTATGCAATTTTTTAAAGGGAAACGTGCAAGTTGAATGAACTAAACATTTTGACATTCATTTCTGAAATGAATAAAAAAAAAAAATTTTCTTTTGTTCGCCAATTCGGCAACTGATTTTTACATAATGAATTATCGTAAGAGCAGAAAGAAATTTTGTATCTAAAATAAATTATTTGAAATCCCAGTTGTGTAATCAAATCCACGACAAAGGAAGTGCTCTCGCGATCAAATAAATCCCTCTGAACATGAACCCGTATTGTTCAGCTGACTCCAGGAAACTCTCTCGCAGCTTCTTCCGACTTATTAACTTGCAACCAACCCACCAGACGAAAGCTTTTTTTTCTTCTCAAAACTATTTTCGTTGAGTTTCTGCTCAGAAATGTAATTTTGTTATAAGCTTTGAATATCTATTATTGATATTTTTCTAGACAATAATGTTGACACTATTCAGTTAAACATTCCGAGTTATCAACATCTGGAAATCACTCTCAAAAGTTGTTCAACTCTACGTTTTTTGTTCTCTTTTGATTGAACGAAAATGTGCCATTTTTTCATCGTTCGAGTCAATATTTGCAAACTTGTCGTTGAGCAACTATTTGTGGAATAGATAAATAGGCATAAATTACAGCACTTGTGATAAGCGTGAATAGTTGTCGCATTGTAGAGGCCGTCGCCGACACACGTCTTGAATATTTAACCGTCGGTTTGGGTTAATCGCACGGCAAACATGCGGATTAGTCAATTACATTTCATTGAGGCACAAGTGCTGTGTGTGCAATCGGTCAAAATTGTCAACAAAAAACATGAAAACTGACAGCACAACTCGAAACTAGATTTTGTTTATAATAATTCGGCGCTTCAGGTTCACTCAACTCAGTCAAATTTAGAATCTCAGAATAGCGATGTTTCCCGGATATTTACTATCAAAAGCATAAAACTGTCGTGAATACTGGGACACATAAATTGAGCTGAGTATGGTGTCTACAGTTTGACCTAATGTGATCAGCAGAGTGCTCTGCAGAAAGAGGAAAAAAGTTACGTAATTGTGTTCATACAAATGGAACCATCAGACTTATCAAAACTTCAATTCATAATAAAGTTACGTACAAGAGAGCCCCGTGTGCGTGAACTAACAATAGAAGTATTTCCTTTCAACTATTATTATTGGAAATAAGACGCAGCGCTGTTGGTTTAGCAATAATATTCTCTTTCTCATAAAGCAATAACTCTGCCAGACATACTTTTTCCGCTTAATTTCATTGTTTCCAACTTCGTCACTCCCTACTAGTGACCTTACACTTTTGTACCAAGTCCCAATAAATGACGAACTACTCTAATTATAACAAACGAATCCAAAAATAATTCTCTACATGTCCCAATAAATGACTACTAAACTTTTGGAGTTTGAAATAATTGTTGCAAACAAAGGCACATATTCGACCTGTCATGAAAGTATATATAAGTTTTTTATCTTGCTAACGAAAGGCGCCTTTTTTCAGCCTAGAAAAAACGTCGCGAACAAAGATTCGCGAACAATTTGCGAATGAAAAGGAATACACGGGTAATTGTGGGTTCGCGTGCGATGCAAACGGCCAGTTTAATCGGCCGGCACACCGGGAGAGAGAGAGAAAAAAAGATCGTTGTCTCCGAAACACGGGTATAATGCTCAGTATAACGACGCTGCTGGTGAAGTAATCGCGAGTCGTGCGCGCAACGATCAAGAGCGGTCAGCTGACGGCGGCGCATCAGCGACATCGATCGACGTTGACTCATCGATCGATCTAGAAGTAGTTAGGAAAAACAGAACCTAATGTAATTGACGCCTTTAATTAAACGTAATTAGACGCAAGCAGTTTTCACTGTTTTTCCTCGAATCATTTCTTCAAAACTTCTCATCTTCATTTTCGTTCGATTCTTCTTAATGACCGATGCAAAGGATTAATTAATCTAATTGATTATAATTTCCAATTCAATTAGCATTTTGCCAGTGCGGTGAAATTGAATTTATAGATGGATAATAAAAAAGAGGAGTGTCGTTAAAATTAATTGATATCGATAAATTAATTGAAAACTAGTCATTTTATTGATAAGCAATTTTCAACTTTTATGATTTATTTTCGCAGAGAAAAGAATGATACAGAAAAGAGCTCGGAGTTATAAAAAAGAGGTCCGATAAAATTAATACTTTTCATCAAGTTTTTTTTGCTTTCTGAAATGAAAACGTAACGTATCTATCACTGCGCTTTGAATTCAGCTTGCACGTTCTCTGATAAATACTTTTGACGTGTGATGAAAAACATTTTCAGAAATTGTCTGGTTTTATAAAACTAGACGGTTCTTTTTTTCAAATAAGTTTTTGTTTCAAATAAAAATGTCTATGCATTTTGCGCTGCAGAGTGATTGAAAAGAAATGGCTTTGGTTTGACAAAAATTATTGGTCTGCAGTTTGGCCGTTCATTATTGATGGTCGAAAGAGGAAAAGAATGCCACCGCCCGGAGGTTTATTGCCTGCAATTTGAGTTGCGGTTACGCGTGTGGGAGTATTTGCGTGCTGCAACTAATGCCCATTAAAGTTATATCCGAAAAAATATATATATTTACAAAAGTGCGAGAGAGAGTATTTGATCGATTTGTTCGCTCGCGCGTGAACTGTTTAATTTTGTATGCAAATATGCGGGTCACTGCAATCATAATGCCAAATCAGCCTGAAATTTTTGTTCAAATCTTATATCGGCCTGCTGTTACAGCGCGATCTATTAATAATTCAGCCAGGTGCTGCAGATTATATGTTTTTCATCTGTGTGTACGCAAAAAACTGGGGCAAGATAAGTGAAAAAGTGTGTCTTTTTTCGGGGGTTACACATGTAATATCAAATATTGAAACTTTTATTTCAAGCAGATGTACTTGAGTGGAAAAAGACATTTTTTCTTAACATTTTAAGAATCTACATTATTAATGAGCTGATATAATATTCTTACATTTGTGTTAGTTCAATGATAAAACGTCAGTGCAATATTTTATGAAATTTCACTTCAATGTTTGATATAATTTCAAAGATAACTCCATTTGTCAACTGGAGTTGAAAAAAAGCAATACCGTTTAAAAATTTTAACTTTTAGTTTTAAATTAGTATGATAATTATTTTATTATTTATTGAAAAGCTTGAAAATTTAACTACAAAATAAGCATAAAGATTATTTTAACTGAAAATCCGACTGTACTTTGCACAGCAAACGTCACGTTCGCCTGGTACAAATGATTATTTTCGAATTCCGAAAAACACGCCGAGTGCAATAATAACGCGCGGCTTTTACTCGTTTCGTGCGTTTCATAACAAAGAATGCCTGGAATTGGCGACGTGCTTCAGTGCAACATCTAAATTGATATAGCAATATTTTATCACTGTGCCTAAAGCGCTAACTTTAGGCGCATTACAGCGCTGAAAAGATGCCGCACACTTTTCTTGTTTTATGTTATTTCTTTTGCGAACCAAATATTCACAATTAAAATAAAACGTCATTCAACTGTCACACTAATACTCGGCAATGAATTTTGTTACACGGTGACTCTGTTGTACACGTATTATGTACCGCTGTCAATTCACTGTCATGCAAACTCTTTCAAATTAAACTCATAATGTTTCACTTCACACGATGTAATATCCAGTTTTCTTATTATCTAAGCAAAAATGTTGAATAATAGTTGTGAAATAATTTTATCGTTTATGAATTGCAATAATTTATTACATATAACATGATAATTATACATTATTATTATTATTATTATTATTACAGGTTTCGGAAATCTTGTTTTTAAATAGTTTATGTTCTGTGTGAATGATTTTAAATTTAGATATAATGTTTTGTGTGTAGACTTGAAGTTTTTAAAGAATGATGATTTTGAAACAAATAGAACAGTCGTAACTAACGTGTAAAAATAATTCACACGTTGAAAGAATGTCTCATCTTGACATTTATTTCCTTCTTTAATCACACATGATTGTGAAAAAGAGTTACGCATGATTTCAGAGGAGTTAACTTTGTGTTACAAATGATTTCTTTTTATTTATTGAATTTGGTCTTGGAAAAAGTTTGAAAGAAAAAAAAGAACTTCTACATGTAAATTTGATATTCAATTTGATTTAGTATGCAAAAGCTGTAAGAGTTTAAATTATTTGTCAACTAGTATATTTACCAACATTTATTTATTGAATATCAGCAGAGTTTGATAAATACAAATTTGTTTGCCAAAATAATACGTTTCCGGTGTGTAAAATTAAACAAACATAAGTTAAAGTCACGCGACTATTTTGTCAAAAATAAAACTTTCACAGAATATTGACATGAAACTAAATTTAACATAATCAGAGCTGATAAATTAAAAAACGACGACTAAACCAACAAAGTTTATCGCTCGTCAAAATTAATAGGACATAAATATTAATACAAAATCGATGGCACGGTTTTTAGTCGACAGACTGGTTAAAATTGATAGGCGAATGATATTTCTGAACCCATCAATTTCGGCCGCTGACATTGCATAATGACATGCATAAATTTAATTCGCTCAAAGCCGGATTCAATTAATTCCGAGTGTGCGATAGGCGAGAAATATACATACACACGCGTCCCTTCATTTTTGTCGCGAAAACTTTTAATGATCCCAAGTTCGGCGGAAAAAGGCGTGCGAAGTAGGTTGAGCAGGTTGAGGCTGAGATAGCGCGGGCGCCAGCGAAGATTGCCAATTTTCGCAAAATTAAGCGAATTGAATCGAATTATGTCAAGCCGATGACATCAGTCGAGCGGTAATTCGCTGAATTGACGAGCCAGCAGCACAACGCGCGAGCTCTTTCGTAGCAGAAATTAAAGCCAACACTGGCCCTGCCTCTGATGTGGATAAAATATGCTAAAATTGATCATAAACTGTCTGATCAAGACCTTGTTAAAAGCTCGTCAAAAGTTCACCCAAATTTTCTACTTTATTAGTCTAATTGAGGAGATGTAATTTAAATTGACAAACTTGATATAAATAGTTAACACATTTATTTCCAGCAAGCTTGCTTAATTATAGAAAAAAATATCAATTAAGAGCGTATTAAATTTGAAACTTGTACATGTTTTTGGTTGGAAAAAGCGGGCTTATCGATTACAGTGCTGGCACAGAAACACAGTCTCAGAAAAACTTTTTTCATATACGAGAAATTGTTGGCAGTGTTGCTTTGCAAAAAAATGTGTACATATATAATGTACATTTTGGGAGAGCTTTTATTGTGACGAGTGCACATTACTGGGCGTGTTGATTCGTTATGCAAAATGCTCCGAATTATTTGTCCGGAATGACAATTTGCAAATTTTTCTTTCGAATCACGTGCAGGCTCAGTTTATTAAAATAAAATTTGAATGTTTTTTGCGAATAAATATTCCAGCCTTTCAATGGTCTCCAAATTGTTCACAATATGTAAAAATTTTATTTAAATTGATATCCAGAGTGACTGTATATATTTTTTTAGCAGGAAAAAGTGTTTTTTATTTATTTTTTTTTTCTATGCCATCATTCGTGGGCGGAATAAAGAAGAAAAATGACGAAACAGTATAGTGCATTATACGTGTGTCGTGGACAGTAATAATTATAGGTTATTATTCGTTATGTGCCGTTGCACGTTGTCAGAAGTGTAGTTAAATCGCTAACGCGCGTTAACGCGCAACACCCGAATTTACACCTTGGCTTCAATTTCAAAATTAAATACGCGTCGCGGTGTAATGTAATTTGAATATCCTATAGAGTTAATAACGCCTGCCAACAATTGTTATTTATGCATACGACGTTCATAATAAAGGCGAAATCAAAAATTAACTGCAGCTTTTATTTGCTCTTCTTTGTTATTTTATTTTTTTGTCTTTTTTTCAGTGCCTCGCATTCTAATTCGCGCGACGATGGATTAATTAAAAAATGCCACCGCGGTAATTATAACCCGGTGATAAAAACGCTTTACGCAAATGAAAATAATAATGATATTTGAGAATTTAAACAACTTGGGTTTGGATAAATTTTCATTTGTTCTTTTTTTTTTGGGGTGTTTTTATCATGAAAATGGAGCTCGGCTTAATAATTGTAATAATAAAGAATGCAGTCGCAACAATATTGTGTGTGTTTTTTAATCTTTAATATTTCCGGTTAAATTGTACATTATCTTTTTTTAAATAAGAGCAGACCTATAAAATATTACAGCTAGTGTAACTTTCTTAATTTTGTATAATCAACACTTCACTCAATTAGGATAATTTCCAAGTTCTATAGAAAGTGAGAATAAGTTTCAAAAAAATAAGTGGCAAAACTTTAATGTAAAAGTTGAATTTTATTTTTTCAAAGTATTTTTCATAAAACACGCTTGAATTTAATCTCATAAAAAAGTTTACCTTGTGTTTGCAATAAAATTTACATTACTTTTATATGAAGGCATGTTTTTTTTGTTTAAAAAAATATAAAAAAGTCTTTTTTATTCCATTATTATACTCTGTTGGAGAATATACTACATAAAAGCGTGACATAATAAAATTAATCACAATGATTTATAGTATCAATAAACCCGTACTAAATTCAACTTATTTTGCTAAAAGAAAAATTAAAAACTTGTATGTCAAGTTAATACTATTGGATATCTATAACTAAATTATTCATTTTGCATATGCTTATTTTATGTCAGATGAAAAACACATGCTCGCTTCATAACATGCAGATCCAATTATCTTTTTCTTTATCAGAAAAAGTAGTTCATATTTAACTATATAACTTAATTTACTATCTAGTATTATACATATTTTAATAATGTAATAACATTATTTTATACTTTTGTAAGAAACTAGGTTATATTTAAAATTGCAACAATTTTATGAAGTGAATTGGACCAAATTTGTTTGTCAGGAGCCTTTAGACAATTTTATTTTTTTCAAAGCTTATCATTTTTTATTGATAAATAAATAAGTTATATATTGAAAAATTATGATTATTAATCAAATAAATTATTAATTCACCAACAAAAATATTTGCAAAACAATTTTTCTCAATGAAAAATTACTAATTAGACCGGAAAAAATGGAATTTTTTTTCCAATTTTATCATTTCTTTCTAACGAATTGCATCAATTAAAAAATATATATATGATGTTATGAAAAAGATAATTTATCACAAGATACTAATTCGTTACACTCAGAATTGTTTTAAAATTGTGTACAGTTCTTCTCAATGTTGATTATTTTTTAAATTAAAATTTCCATTCATTTTCATTATTTCCTTAAAATTATTTTTGTTGCATACAAATGATCATTAAAACACACTGCAGCAATGACATAAGAATAAATCTTTTTGTTCCGCATCTGTGATTTTGCCACTCATTACCCCGAATTCAAAAAATGTAGATCGCGTAATAATCGTAATAATAAAAGTTGCAGCAACGCACATTGTATACGTCGCGTCTACTTGCTTAATATTGCACGACTGTCTTCGTTTTTATGTAAATAGCTAACAAGAGCTGTGCTGTGCGCTTTCTGTCGCTGACGCTTAATGACACTCTTTATCCCGATTATGCGTAATCGTGCGGTGCGCTTTCTGCGGCACAGCATTGTTTGTCGGCACAATGCTCGCGCGAAAATGCTCGCGTCTCCTGCATAATGGGCGCGTGTGAAATTCGCGAGCATCTTCGATTGCGTCACGTTTCCTTGATACCAGTCGCGAATCGCATTCTGGCAAACTAATGACGAAGGTAAACCGACAAACCGCAGCATTTGTATTACTCTGTGTGTACATATTTTTGCTGCGTTTTCTTTCGTTGCGGTGCACGAAAAAAAAAAACTAAACAAAACAAGCACTGCGCAATATAGGTTTCTTTGTGTGCCGTCAAAAGATTTGCGAAATTGGTTACAAGTTTGAGTTGCTTCAACTTAAATTTGCTTTGTTTGCCGTGCGGCAAAGTTAGTTGAGTCAGCAAAACGAGATTTGTTCGATTAGACAAATCGGTTTTGTGCACAAAATATTTGACATAATCATCTGTTAAGTGCAAATGCATCTACGAAAAAAACAAAAAAACAAACAAAAATGAAATGTAAGTAAAGTTAAATCATTAAAGTACTTTTTTCTTTTTTTATTTGGACTGTGTAATGAATTTTGTACACGATTAAAATTTATTAAACTTTGTTTTTTTTATTTTATTTTACTTCTGTTCTTTCTGGAGTTGTACTGTGCATTGAATTTTGTACAGGATTACAATTTATTGAAAATGATTTTTTTCTAATTACAATTTCTGATCACGCCCATACTAACATATAACCACGTACTAATCCCACCTTTATTTCTTTTCAATTAAGAAAAACATTTTTTTTTCTAAACTCCTACACAGGAAATCGTAAAATAACAGAAAACATCGAATTCATGTATATCTCGTTAAAGTTGCAACGAGCAACAGTATATATATATATAAGTGAAAGTATTAGAAATCAAGTTCATTTTATAGTGTGAGTCGTGATTAGTTGTGGGAAGAAAATGCAAGAACAAAGTAGTTAAAGATAATAATAAATGTAAAGATAACGACACGCGAAAAATGTTTAATTATACGCCATTAAAATGTATGACTTGTTTCTCTTTCAAATGCATCAGACGTAAATTACCATTTTTGACATGAATTTCCATAACCACGACTGGCTATTTCAAATAAGCTTTCCTTGAAAATGAAAAAAAAGGAGTCTAATATTTCTTCCTACGAAAAATCTCATGTGCAACAAAAAAGTCAATTAATCTATTTTTCCAATTTATTTCTCGTGTCAACTTCAAATAGACTGTGCATATAAAAAAGGAGCAGCAGCGAGAGGCGATATTTTTTTGTTACACAAATGATTTACGTTTAGCAAACGATTTAATTTGCACACTACAATGAATAAACCAAGTTTAATTGCTTAGCGTGAACAATCACGTTCAACATATTATCCCAACTTGTTCATTGCTTTTTTATTATACAAGTTATTGTCAAACTTCAATTTGCTTTCAAATAATTATAATCAACACAAGCCCCTTCGTTTTAGCGATTACAAAATTCACAACACCGTGTGATATGTCGGGAACAATTTTGTGTCAACAACAACCAAACAACTCTGAGAGTTTAGTTGCAATTCAGCTGTGTTTGTTTGAAAATTTCTGTCTGATAATTTGTGTATCATTCAACTGAGAAAAATAATTATAATAGAAAAAGAAAAAAAACCTTCATTTTTTGCATAGTTGAGAGAAAAAAAGTAATTAACACAACTTTGTACAATTTCATAGCAAATTAAAAAGCTTTGATGGGTAATTTGTTGTAAAATTTTTGCCAAGTTATTTTGAGTTTAATCAGTAAATTTAAAACCAATCAAGCTGAACACTTTTTTCACTGTAGTGGTTTTGGCCATGTACAAAAAAGAAAAAGAAAAAAATCAATGTTGTAGAAAATGTGGCCGGAATAATGTGTTCTAGTGGAATTTTTGGTTTAATATTGGATATTTTTCATCAAACTTTTTCACTGTCAGATTATTTTCCAACATCATCGATATTGCATGCGCAAAGCTGTCGTTGTCTTTACCGAGGTACTGATTACTTTGGAAGATCGTAAAATCGCGTGTAATTGAATATATAAGATAGTCCCTGCTGAAAGGGGTTGATAATGAAACGCGAAATGAAACGCACGTCATAAACAAATTTACTATGCCAATCACCGGGTTTTATTAAAAGAACTTTTTTTCTTCTCAGAAAACAGTTAATGTTAACTAGACCCACTTTACTTTTCCCATACTGAATTTGTTTGTTTTTATAATCAACGCCAAATGCTATTGAATAATTTATATTTGAACAAATTTTTTCAACATGTTTTTTAGTTCGACAAAACTAACTAGAAAATATAAAAAATTAAATGTAAATGACATTTTAAGAAGAGCTTTAAAATTCATGCTACGTTTTGCATTCATGTAATTATTTTTCTGCAGAAGAATTTTATCAAACATAAAAAATTCACTTACTAAAAATTTATTAAACAAAATTCATGCAAATTATGCTCTTAGGATGTAAATTTAAAATTTTTGCAGGCTGTTTTGTTTGAACGTTTTAGACTGCGCTCAGTTGACTAGAAATATGATTAACTTTATTTTAATCGTAGCTTGGTAATCCGAGGACTCGCTTTGAGTTGGCAAAGACGAGGCACACGGTTGTAACGGTTGACTTTAATCCGATCGCGTGCGATGTAAAATAATATTTATCTTACGTCACGCGGCGCAGGAGCAAATGTCAGCGCGCGGAACTGAATGCGAGGGCAATCTAGCATGCCAAATTAGGTAAGCGCGTACACCGGGGTTGCATTCAAAACTGAATAAGACTGTCATTTGAACGATAAGTGGCCGTTTCAATGAGCATCAGTCGTGCCAGACAAATTTTGTCTTATGAATTGCCGCAATACACAGCAAATGAACTCGACAAATTATTGTCAAATTTATGATTCCGCGATTATTAACCGCCAAAGATTGTTCTCTGAAAAAAGAATTTGCTGCCTTGTTTTGGTATCGCAACATTTTATGCGACGAAAAGTTACTAGGCCGGCAACAAAATCGTCTTATTTTAGTATCGATTTCTGTTGCGCTTCAAAGGAAACTCGGCTCTTGCATTGAATAATCGTCGTATTTAGTATGTTATGGTGCATACGAATCTTTATATCAGATTTAAAACGATTGAGAGAGTATTTTCTCTGTGTGCTTAACTTACTGTGACAGTCATTGAACACAAATAACCAGTTGCACATACTAATATGCATAATAAACGATGATTTACGTCAAGTGTGCTTTACCATATTTTTAGATGACAATAATAACTGCACTCGGAGTGTCTGCAAATGTTTATTCAAATAAATAAATAAATTCATTATTTATTAACTGCTATTGATAAAACATTTTTTTACTTCAAGATTGAATATCAACAAAGATAAAAAGATACAAGTATTTTATTTTAAATCATTTGAAGTAAAAATATCATATCTGATGATTTACAAAATAAATTGTAAATAAGCTAATATAATTGTAATTAAAAGATATTGAATAAATATGAGCAGTTTTCTTTGTTTCCAAATGTGTATTGCAAAACATTTTGCTGCATTCCATTCGCGCGCTTTCACTGAAATATTTAAAAATTTAAGCTTATTCTTTCCAACAGAATGCAATTTCATTTTGCAAATAAATACTCTTCCGCGAATTCGTGATTTATGAAATCTCATCCCGAACAAAATAATGTTCTTTTGTTCTAATTTTGAAAATAGTTACAAATTTCTGCTGCAAATTCTCCGTGTATTATTAAGTATTATTAATGAAGCGAAGCCATAATATCTCTTTCCTAATGAAATACTCGATTACAAATTTAATTTATTAAACCATAAAATACAGTCAATTGTTATATATTAATAAAGTCCATACATTTTGATTTTGCATTTCGTATTTCTTATGTAATATGTTTTTCAAATTCGCGGTAATTTGAGCAGCTAGAGTATTATTTCGATTTTATTTTTCTGAGTATCTTTTTGGAATTTGAAATTGGTTGTGCACGTTGCAATTTAATCAACTGCGAGATGTCGATGTTGAAATGAAAAAGCAGATATGTGTGTGTGTGTGTGTGTGTGCGTGTCGCGCGGGTTTCACGTTATTGACCGACGCGAGGGTTGACTGAATGTCCAATATCAATTATAATGTAGTTACAGTGGTCCAGCTATATCTATAGCTTGAAAGCTGCGCACGTTACTGCGCATTGTTACCGGCAATTCAAATTGCACGAGACGATGCATAAACATGCAAGCGTCGCATCGAGATCTGCAGCAACTTATTAGCCGGCTATCTGTTATTATTGCTAGCATTGAATTCGCTCCGGCTAAATAATTTGTATCAAATGCTCTGATTGAATAGAATAGCCAATGGCTAGGTTTGCTCACGTTTCGAGCTTTACTCAAAACTAATCAATGTTGATTGAGTTTCATGCCACTTTTCGTTAAGCTCTGTAATGTGTAATACACACTTTTTCTAATCAGATGAAACAACATATATGCCACATTTATGTAAATTTTATGGTACACATTTTTTTGATTAGTTTTTGATCAAATATTGATCAACTTTTTGTAAAACTTCTACCAAATGTTGACCTAAACTTGATTATGTTTGAACCAATTTTTAATCTAATTTTGAACAGATTTAGATTAAATGTTGACCATTTTTAAATTAAATTTGACTAAATTTCGTTCAAATGTTGACCAAATTTCTGTTTAAAATTTATTTTTACAAATATGCATAGTAATTGCATGTACAATTGATTATGTAAAACATTTCTCTTCGAAGAATAAACAAGTTTACCAAAAAAAAAAAACAAAAAAAAAAAAATTACTTACTAATGTAAAGTAGTATTTGAAAGCGATTTTTCGGACGCCCAGTATTATTAATGAACAAAGGAACAACGAACTCCTATGCCAATTACTATATGTACACACATATAGAGAAAAGGCCGCACATGCGATCGCCCACACACTTGCAAACAAACGCGAGCCGCGTGAATTTTAATACCTGGCATTTCGAGATCTTGGGATTTAGCGGTGCGCGTATGTTTCCGCTCGCGC
This sequence comes from Idris sp. 1 HC-2018, assembly GCA_022817325.1. Classification (NCBI taxonomy): domain Eukaryota; kingdom Metazoa; phylum Arthropoda; class Insecta; order Hymenoptera; family Scelionidae; genus Idris; species Idris sp. 1 HC-2018. The sequence continues at coordinate 7,084 of JABFPM010000720.1, read as the reverse complement.
GGTGCGCCGGACTCGCGGAATGGCAATTCTCCCTGGCGCATGAGAGTTTTCGTTAATCATGCATTCCCGCATAATGCACAGCTTACGCTTCCCAGCTGAATAGCGGGCGTTCATTTTGCACGTGAAAAGCAAAACTCGTGTACGATTATGCCTTCCCCGCATTATCTCCTTCTCTCTTTACACATGCTACTGTCTTCTTTCTATTATGCAAACTTTTGTTTAAATATCACAATTTTTGGAAGATAAATATCAAAAAAGATAAAAATACTTTGTTAAAAGTTGGAATTTTGTCAGCTTATAGAATTTAACAAGTCAAAAGACACGGTAGTGTCTCTGGCCAAGTACAAAAAAAGAAAGAAGAAAAAGCATGCAAAAATAACTGACAACATGACAAAAACTGCTTGTAAAATGGATTAATTCAATCATTTTTATGATGTTTTTTTGGATTTTGTACAAAGTTATCCCCACAATAAGAGGTCTCATTGTTCGTCAATTCGCAAGACTGGGTTAATGCGTTAAATGTGTCGGAGGCCCGCGAGTTTAATGCAATGATTAAGCAAGCTTGACGTAGAATAGACGTCAAGCTGAGGGCAACACGAGCAAACGTCAAATTGACGTCACGACTAGATGATTTGGTTGTCAGATAAACCAAAGCGCTTAGATCTAGCGGGTTTAGATTATAACTTCGACTCGGAGAGTAATTTGATGAAACGTTTCTAAATGTGTGTGTAGATCTGCGCACACATATATCTATACATCTCTATCGTTTTCGGGCTAATCATCTTAAAGAGAAATCTGTTTGCAAAGCACAAACTACTGTTCAATGTCTCGTATGATAAAGACTCGGGGATTCGTAGAAAATTATGTCGTAGTAAATAAATGAATGACTTTTGCAGCCTTTTGAGAGAGCAACTTGTTTAATAATATAATTTGTCCAATTAAGTTAACAGGACTTGCCTCAAGTGTTTTACAAACTGAATTAAAAACTAAAAGAAGAGCACGATTGAAGTCGAGCCTTTGAAAATAACTCTCAAGTAGCAACAATGTGAGGAAGAACGTGTGGCCTTTTCTGTTGAGATTTTTCAGTGTTGTTTAAAAAATGTTAAACGCAGTCAATTGCATTAGACCTTTTGCTCCGAGTGAGTCACTCATTAAGTGATACTAATATGGCCGCACTGAAAATGAGCCAGCGGGTCATCGCGGGGTCAAGATATCATCAGCACTTCTGCGAAAGGCAACTTTAAACCTCGCGTCTCTCATAATCTCGCAAAAATTGAATTATAAATGACTTTCCGGGAAGCACGGACTCTCGGCTTTAATTGCAAACTTGTTTGATAGCAGGCTGAGATTAATCCCAAAATGTTTAAATTGTAAACCAATTTGCACGCTCCATAACTCGGTAACGTTTGAAAAATGAGTACGTAACGTGACGCGAAAGTGTCAAACATGATTACCGTTTTGAAACCGTTACATTAACGGGCTATTTATATAACCTGAATAAATAATCAATAAGATGACTTTTGTTTAACTCTGCTTATAAATATATAATTGTTCGGTAAACTATTTTGGTTTTTAACAGATTTTTCATAATTTAAAAGAAACGCAGACTTCGAGCAGGTTTAACAACACGCCAACGCGTTTTGCAAACATTTCAGAGACGAAAATTAAAGCTTATTAACATTATTAACACGAAGCTCCTTCAATATCACATATTTTATTTACACAAATCAACTCTTTGAAAAGTATTTGAGATTTTTACATGTTTTTTTTTTTTTTTGAATTAAAGAAAGAGAAATAGTAATTAAGAAGAAGAAATAAAAGTGTCATTAGCAGACTGTAAAGGCTTTCAGAATTCATTTTTGACAGTCATTTTGGATTTCAAATCAAACAATAACTCGCGTTGCGATTGAACACCGAGAGCCCCTTTGTCCTTTATCTCAAAAAGGTTCGATAACCAGCAAAACAAAATTGAAGTGTTGAATGTAATCGAATATTCTGGCAAAAATGGGATCACGTAATGCGCTTCCATTGTTTTTGATCGACCTACTTTCGTTCGCCGAAATAAATCCGCACGCTTTATCGTGGAAAATCATTGTGAGCTTTACACGTAAACGTGTGATTAGGCACTTTGCCAGCATCACTGACATTGTGCGTACATTAATGAAGACGTAACATATTATTTTATTATTTTCTCAGAGCATTTAACATCAAAAGTTGCTACGAGTTTTTAAAAAACTTTGATGAAATGTTTGTAATCTTTACGATTACATGTTGATCAAATTTTGACAAACTTTGATCCAAATTCGATCGAATCCCGTTTACATTTCGAACAGATTTTAATCAATTTTTCATTAACTTTAGATCAAACTTTGAGCACATGTTAATTTAATGTCGATTAATTTTTGATCAAATTTTAAACAAACTTTAATCAAAATTCGAGCAACTTTTGTATGAAGTTTTGATCAACTTTTGTTAAAACTTTGATCAAATTTCGATGTAAAATACATTTTTGCTTTAATAAAGACATTATTTTTTTTCCAAAAAGCAATTTTATTTTCAAATTTAAAGAAAACTGTATTAAAGTTTGCTAATAAATAAATTTCAATTTCATTTACAAGCACTGCTATTCTATTATTAAAAAAAGTAAAGTCTCTGCGACATGTCTTTAACCCTTAGAGGGACCACCCAGTGTGCGCAGTGAGGTAATTATTTCGCACCTTAATCCGATTTGCCGGCGTAGATTCGTCTCGTCCTTGCTTTCCGTTGGTCGCTCGAAATTTCTGTAATACACTACGAAGGGAGAGGTGCCGCAATTAACTTGAACCAATTTCAGTTTCAGTTTTCATCCAGACATGTGATACAGTAAACAATATGTACCAGGGGTTGAAACTTTTTTGTTTCTTTTCTTTTACACATGCCAAGAAAATGAGATGTTTTTGGGGGAAATTGGATTTTGCTTAGCAAGCGTTTATTCGGTTTTTGCCTGCCGCACACTTTTCAAGCTAAATTGCACCAACTTGGCAGCAAAGTTGGCTGCAATTATAAAGCAAGATCAAATTGTCAAGAGTTGGTTTGTCGCATTTCATTGTTATTACTAGAACATTTTCTTATGATTTTAGTAATAATTGCAGCTCAAATATTATTTCAGCTTTTTGCAATAATAAAAACAGCGAGTTTTTTTTGCAGAAGACGACATTTAATTTATTTACACATTTACAAAATAATGTTTAAATAATTGTTCCTAGATATTTTATAAGATTGAAGTTTTCATTTGAAATATATAGATGTATATTAAAATGAGAAAATCTTTTCTGTTACAGAATAATATAATGAGGCATATTAAAACATCACTACACACCGAGCGGTAAGTTTACCCTTTGTAAATATTAAATTATAACCCCGGCAAAATTTTTGATTGTTAATTTGCTCGCACTTTCACACAAAGTGCAATTACACTAAGTTTACCCAAGAACTCTCGATTTATTCAAATTCTCAACGCGAAAATTTAATTTATTCCATTTCGCTTAAGATGCACTTTATACATCGCCGCGTAAAAGACAGTTTAGCCGCATTTACATGGTATACAGTTGAATTAAAATTTTACAACCTTAGCGATTACATCAAAGAATGCGCCAATTAAATTTGCACACTGCGTGTTTGCGCTTTCAAACTCCGATTGAAGTTCTCCTCTTATATTGTACAAAAATTGTGCGCAGATTTGTTTGTTCGTTCAACTTTGACTCAGTAAAATTTATGGCTGAATGTCTCAGTGTGACGGCTGTTACAGGATTTGCGGTTGATAATTGCGCAAACTGTAAACAATTCAAATTTACCCATAACGAGATCAAGTTTGCGTGTACGAAGCATTTGCATTATGTCGCTTGTTAAAAAGTTTGAATTTATTTCGTCTTTATGTTCGTTGTAAAGAACAAAAAATAAGATAAAAAGATTATATTCATCTTGCTTTGGTTTCAAAATTATAAATGTTGTTACAAGTAAGCAGCGGAAAATTATATGGATATTTTATTTACATTTTTATTCTGTTTTAAGGATGTCACTTTTGACGTATTTTAAAATATTTCATGCAAGCTTGAACATTTTGCTCAACAAAAATTTTTGTATACAAAAATCTATTAGTGTCACCTGTCAGTTGCCTTAAAGCAAAATCTATTCGTGTGTATATATATAACGTCCATTGAATTTTCAAGATTATCTGAAATGTCATCAAGCATAATAAAACTGATCAAAGTAATTGAGATAAGATCCAAAGTTAATTCGTGATTCACCGAAATTCACTCAAATTTTCGAAAACTCAATATTGATATTAACTTTATAAGCAATAGATATCATCATCTTTTAAGTGCAAAATAAATTGTTCAAGTATTATATCACCTTGCAACTTGAAATTTATTTTAACTTTCAATTACAGAGATGAGAAAAGTTTCCTTTTTTTTCTTATTACAGAACAGATACGATAGTTACGCAGGAAATTTTATATTTACATGAAAATTAACCTTAAAAAATAGTCATCCAAAGCATGGTGATATTTAATATAAGGATTTCGTGCAAGATTCATATAAGATTTCATACATCTCACAAAAAGATCTAGTTTCACGTAATGCACAGAGAAAAAAAAACAGTAATAAAACTAATTACACTCTTAAAGCCAGCACGTGATGGGCTCTGCAACATTACCATATTACTGTTAAAATATATTGCTTTTATTATGAAAAATTGCAGCACACGTAACCTGAAACTGGCCGACGTATTTTTAATTACAAATGCAACAGTTTTTAATTGTTTTAATGTGAAACTCTTTTTTATTCACAAAGAAATTAATTTTCCAAAAGTCATAAAACAAGAAGATTAAAAAGCTACCTGTGAAAAAGCTAATTATTGAACTACTTGTAAAAGGAAACTTCAAATGCAAAAGTTTGAACAAAAAACAACTTATTATTTTGACTTTTGCACAAAAATTTATTGTAAAAAGTTTCGTATAAATTTGGCATTTTGCAAAAGCCGCCCTCGACGACAGCGATAATAAACAATTGACAAAACCGACACGTAAGCAGATTCCTGAAGCAACTTGGCTTTAATCGCATAACGAATATTGGCACAATAAATTTGTACGGTAATATCTAAATGGGCAGTAGCGCTTCCCTTATCTGTTTTAAGTTGTGATAGCGCTTCATTTGTCACTGCGGCCGTGCAGCACCAAATATTCCGCGTTTGTTTAAAGCCCCCAACCTTTCTTTCGGTTGCTGCTTTTTTTATTTTATTTTCTGCTGCTATTTCCCTCCGTCATAAATCGTCGCACGTTTTTCATGGAAAAGCACGCTGGTTTTTACACCTTTTGGCACGATTATATCGCGCATTTCTGCACGGCCCGCCCTTACGGGATTTCATTCCGAGATTACAACAGGACATAAACGTCCGTTAAATATTATAAATGAGCGCTCGTTTGAATGTTATATACACCGCAATCGCCACCGCGTTGTTAAAATTAACATCGCCGTGTTACAGGAACAACGCTTCAAAGCCACTTTTAACGCAATTGTGGCGTGCGGATTACGTCCGCCAAGCGCTTCTTAACCCTTTCGTTACCGGTGTTGCTTTAAAGCAACATATTTAATTTTCGAACTTTTGTTATTAAATCAAAGTAATAATAATTGCTTTAATTTATACTACTTATTTAGGTCAAAATAAACTTTATGCAACACCTGTAAATATTTTCATTCCCTAAAATATGACAAAAATTGTGAAATATAAGCAAAAAACTGAAAAATCTATTTTGTTGAATTTGTTGAGTTGGATTTTTTGTGTGAATTAAATCATGAAACTAACATTTTTACAGATGATTGTAAGACAAAAAACCCTTTAGGTTAACACCTTAAGTTAACCCTTTATGTTAACACCTTAAGTTAACTTTCTATGTTAACTACTTAAATTAACTGTTAATAAAGTTAATCGTTCAAGTTTAACTTGCGTTAAAAGCTTAAGTACATTTATTTTGTATTAAAATTAAAATGTTGATTTTGTTAAATAATTTGAAGTTGAATTTACATCATTTAACATTTTTTTTTTGTTTTTGTTTTTGTTTTTTCACTTGCCAAATCATGAAACCGAATTCTCTAAAATTGATTATCAGACAAAAACGAAATTCACGGAATTGTATTTTGTACTTAAGCGTAGAAAATCATTTCATCATTGGTTTGCACCTTTCTCTTGAGGCAGCCTAGCTTCACAACGCGCTTTTTTCAATTTCAATTTCATCGGAATTGAAATAAATCGGATTTAGTGGAAACTAAAATGAACTGCATTTTATGCAAATTTTACTTCTTCAGCTCAGAACGAAAAGCAGTTATACTTTATTCACAAAAAAAAGAAAGACATAAAAACATCAAGGTAACATATGAGTTAAAACAAGTGAAGATTTGTTGAAGTGTGTAAAAATTTTTTTAACATCATAAAAATTGAACATTCCCATTTTATCAGTTATCGAAAAAGAGTGAGTGTGAAAAAGTAACGAAATTTAATCGTTCGACATTCACCGAATGAGCGAAATTACTCGTCTCGATTCTTATATTTATCCACGTTGAGTTCCAGTAGAATGATTATACGTTATCAATCTCTAATCCTCCTTGTGAAACTTCTCAATGAAAATACTTGAGCGAAATTTTTTCAATTACGTTTACAGTGAACACACAACACCAACTATCTCATTTACAATAAACCCAGCCGCGAACAAGATCCATCGGAATTAATTTTCGAAGTCAATAAATTTAATATCACGAAAGAGGAGGAGGAAAAACACAAGCAGGCAGCGAGAGAAGCTTAAAAAAGAGCTCCCGACAGAACTTGCAGAATGTCTCTCTCCGCGCAAAAGTTGCCAGCTTGTAATTAAACTTCCTGACAAAGATTCAGTATCTTCTCGCGAATAATTTTCGTCGCATTAGAAATTGAAATAACGAGACACTTAAGTCGCCCGATTTTCTCGCAATTTTTTTCAATTTCACAGCAGGCAAATTGTCTTTTTTTTTTTTTTTTTTTTTTTTTTTTTTTTTTTTTTTTTTTTTTTTTTTTT
>JABFPM010000719.1:0-25614 GCA_022817325.1 Idris sp. 1 HC-2018 | reverse complement strand
GTTTCAAATTAATGTCTGAATTTTAGAATTGTATATAATAGCTTGACATTTTGTAAGCCGACAATTAATTTTGGATTTTACAATATTTTATTCACGAAAGTCAACTTAAGAAATTTATCAATTAATATTTTAATTGTTGTATACAAAATGAATAGATAAAAAAATTGTTTTTACATTAAATTTTCATATTTATTTGTTCAATAACTTGATTCTTTTGTTTTAATTACATCAACAAGAATAACCAATTGAAATATAATTATTAATTATAATAAAAAGCATAAGTCATTTTTTTACCGTTATACACTCTTAGAAAAAATTAGAACAAATTGAATGTTGACCTATCAAATTGAAATGTCATAAGTATCAAATTATTCTTACCTCGCAGCCAACTTCTTAATGTCTTGAATGGACGCTCTGGTTATAACCTTTGTTTACATTTATTTGTCGATACTTTTTCAAACAAAAACGGTCCTTAAATTCACTTTCTTTCGGATATACCCGCATTCAAAACAACAACAAAAATAAAAAAAACCTACTCAGTTTTATTTCGTCGCCCGTCTCGAATTCAGTCATCTTTGGACAGTATTCTTTGATTGACATCGCAATGATTGTTTTCTCTTTGTTTGATTTTTTGTAGCATTTTCTCAATCTTGTACAATTTGATGATTATGTTTTCCATCTCGATTCGGTGATAATTTCACACAGTTGTCTGAAAAACATGTCATTACTTTCAGTTTGTATTAAATTTGTTCAATCAATATGGTTTGCTGAGCGTCCAATCCTTTGTCTCAACGACGCACCCAATTACTGTACACGGTTGATCAGCAATAAGCCTACCATTTTATTTACAAATGTTTTGTTTATTTGCTTTTATTCAACAATTGAATATCCAACTTTTGTGACATCACAGTTTGAAACAATGTACATTACCTTTGTATTAACGGTCATTTGCGAACATTATTTTCTGTATATTTCGAAAAGATGCTATTCCTCGTTTTGCTTGTAAATTGTTGCTAAACAGGTTTTCCAATTTCCCGCGCAGTGAAAGCGTACCCAGCACATAACCTTTTGTAGTTTAAATAAAACACAAACACTGCCTTTTAATATTAGAATAAGTTTTAATTAACAGAAATCGGTTGAAACAAAACCTGCATGCTTTACAAAATCGGTCGCAGAACAAAAAAGTGAAGCACACATATTCCGGCACACGAGATAATATATTTTGCGCATGCGCATTCTATACACAGAGAAAAAGACAGCAACCGAGATGGCGTTAGGCTCACTTTTCAACACAAATATATAAATAGTTACTTATTTGTTAAATTGTATTCCATTCAATTAGTTTCGAGTTCCAGAAACTAGGCCAAAATTTGTAAAATTGCAACGAAAATTGCATATACTACATTTTACTTATGTCTAGATAATTATAAATTATTGCGATGTAGTATCAATATACTACCGACGTAATAAGGACGCAATGCCGATGTAATACGACGAAGTTCCGACGTAATCCGATGAAGTATCAATGAAATACCGACAATAAATCGTCGGAACTCCATCGGTATATCTTCGTAAATTATTCGCTAGAGATATAAAAAAATAAATAATTTATATTAATATTAAGAGATCATTAATATTATATTTCTTACGCCTGCTCGCGAAGTGTACATTCGCGCCCTCAAAATAGGCGGTCGAAGTAGTACTTTATTCCCTAGGGCGCAAAGTATGCATATGGGAGCGAAGTGGTTCTTCACGCCCACGTCGGAGGGCACGAAGATACAATTCACGTGTAGTTGTGATGAAAAAATGTGCTCACAACACGGAAGCATCTGACCATGACCGTGATTCCGATTTCTGGCTAAAGTCGATGTGCTCGAGCCAGAAATCGGACTCACGAAGTGGCCGTTTGCTCCCTTGTTACAAAAATAACTATTACAGATTATACCCTAGTGTGCCCTTTATATCTCGCCGTTTACAGGCAGATTTAAAATTAGGTATTTGAATTGTTCTAGAATTTATTATATACCTTCGTTATTTTTCAACTGATACGACTATTTAAAGAAGTGTGTTTTTTTAGAACAATACACTGCACCTGCAAATACAGTAATTGATGTTTTTATTTATGCGATTCACAGAGATCAAAATTATTGGTCAGAACCAAATAAATTTGATCCAGATAGATTTTTGCCAGAGAATAGTGTTAATCGACATCCGTTTTCATATATACCATTTAGTGCAGGTCCTAGAAATTGTATTGGTGCGTAGCAGCTTAAAAATAAAAATTTACATATCCTTATATTATGACAATAACAAATCTATTTTTACAGGTCAGAGATTTGCTATGATGGAATTGAAAATATTTTCAATATATATATTAAAGAATTTTAGATTGAAAAATCTCATCAAACATGATGATATTGAAAGAATGCCTGACTTAGTGTATCGACCAGTAAACAAAGTACAAGTTAAATTTATTCCCATTGAAAATAAATAAAAAAGAATTTTTTTTCGAAAAAAATAAAATAATAAATTAAGGGGACCGTCGACAAAAACAAAGTTCTATTTAATGATATTTAGATACATGTGCTTTTGTATAGCAAATTTTCAATTAAAAATAAACATTTCGCAAATGATTTTTAATCTTTATTTTTAACCGTTTACATGACAATAATCTTACATGGTAACAGATATAAGGAAATAATAATTTAACTTAATTATATTGTAAAATAAATTTGTACTTTGTATAATAAATACAGTTTTCAAATTAATTACTGATTTTTTAGTAAAACATTACAAAAAGACCTGAATGAACAAGTTATGCAAATGTAGTTTGCTTATATAAGCTAATTTTTTTCTAAGATTAATTAATACTGCTTTGTATCACTTCTAGTAGAACCTTCAAGCGTAGTTTTAATCTAATTCTGATAAACAGAGCGTCCATTCAAGACATTGAGAAGTTGGCTGAGAGGTAAGAATAATTCGATACTTATGACATTTCAATTTGACAGGTCAACATTCAAATTGTTTTAACTAAGTTAAATGCATTCATTTTTCTGAATTTTTAGCTGTCTTATGTTAAGAAATCAAAACACTCAATTTAAATAAAGTGAAAATAACAAGATCTCCAAAATGATATTACTGTCAATAGAAATTTTATTCCTATTTTTGTTTTTTTATTATTCTGTTAAATATGCTATTTTCCGATATGGAAGAACCGGCCAACTGATATCAAAAATAAGAGGACCATCAGAACTATTTTTTTTAGGAAATACATACCATTTTATGGTATTTGATCCAAGCAAGTTTATAATTTTTATTGGTATATTATATCCTTTTATTATTAAAATAGAAAATTACTTAAACTTAAAATAACATTTTAGAAAAATTATTTCCTCTTGTTGACAAAATTTTACCATTATACTATCCTAGATTGCCCGTCTATGGGTTCGGGTATGGCGGAATTGTTCTTTACAGTCCAGAAGATGCTGAAGTAAAACTTTTTATTTTTCATGGTTAAATAAATATATAAGAGCAGATTTGCGAGATTTCGAGATGTATCAATTGCACTCGAAGTTTATTTTCTCTGGCTGCCATTTTTTGTGGAAAAAGGATTTAAGCGCCATAAAGATCATACGGCTCTTAGATCCCTTTTCCATGCAGTGCAAATAAGCCGATTCTTAAGATTTTAGCTTAATATAAAATTAATGGCCATCACTAGAATTCTTTTTATTTTTGAAGATAAGCCATCTTTATAATTTTTTTTTTCAGTCGGTACTCAGTGAAAGCGGTTTTTTATTAATATTTGTATTTTCACGGAGTGTTTCTTTTCAATAATGTATCTTAAACTTGCAATGGTACTCGTAATGAGTCGTTAATACCAATGCACTACAAGGAAAAACTGTTCAGTATCTGCTCTTAATTTGGTACACGAGATAATCAGTAGGTTAGGAGCGTCCGGCGTTCGAATTTAGTACGATTGGTGTGCTTTTTCGATCACTTTTTGATCGCTTCGATCACTAGACCTATGCGATAATTAGTTCTTTTTTTATCTCATAAAATTTAAAATTCATTTATTCATTAAGGAAGCGTTCAAGTATTACCTAACGTTGCGTGGGGGGGGGGGGGTCAAAAAAGCTGTAAAAAGCGTTAGATAATATTAATTAGAAAAATTTAATAGTTTCTAATGAAATTAAACATTTAAGCAGACAGCAGGTAATAATTAATAACAAAAGGACTAAAAGTTTTAAATACCTAATAAGACAGTGGGTGATTGAAATCATAATATTATTTTAAGGCAGATACATTGTTTCCAATTACAAAAATTATTGATTGACTTTGTAAGAATGCATCAAATTCTAGTTTCAATTTTATTGAAAACATTTTTAACTTCAAGAACATAACAATTTTTTATCTTCTTAACAGTCACTATAAAATATTGCAACTATTTTCATTTTATTTTTATTAAAAACGTGCTTTTGATTCTCAAACTGTTATACATTAACCTTCGTATGGCCAAATGAAAATAACTTCGCAGATGGCTGTGTGGAATGACTAGGTCTCCCCATGGCCTTTATATTTGTTAATACTATCAATTATTATAGTATCAAAAACTTTATAGGAATCGACTAATTTTGATGAATCCTAATGATAGCCAAAAATAAAATGTGGGTGCAATCAATATATTCCGAAATTTCAAACATCTGCTCATGAGTAGTAAATCAATAATGCATTCTAAATCTTGTTACTTTTAGATTGTACTGACAAGTACAAAACACATAAAAAAAAGTTGGCTGTACGATTTTTTTAAACCATGGTTAGGAGAAGGTCTTCTTATGAGTTCAGGTATGAGTTAATAAACAAAATCATTAAAGCTAATGGAAACCTAAATGAAAAATACATTTTTCTATAATGATAACATAAATAATAGGTAAATATCAGTTCGCTTATTGCAGGTGAAAAATGGAAACATCGACGCAAAATTTTAACAGCTGCTTTTCACTTTAACATTTTACAAAAATATTTAGATGTTTTATTGGAACACGGTGAAAAATTGGTAGAATCTTTAAAATGTGAAAAAGAAAAAACGGTGGATCTTCCTGAGTTTTTAACATATCATACACTTAGTGCAATCTGTGGTAAATGAAGGTTTCTAATTTTTGTCTTGTGTATCTTATTTTTTTATATTTATATTAACAAAGAATATTTTGCAGAAACCGCTATGGGAACGTCATTTGCAAATATAGATCCAGAAGAAATAAGAAAATATCGAGAAGCAGTCTTTTTCATGGGAGAATTAAGTGTTAAAAGGTAAAAGATGCAAAGTTTACACCGTAATAGTGATTTTTAACAATTTTTTTTTAATAATTTTTTTCAAATTTCATGGTAAACCGATGTTATGGTTATTTGAAAATGCACAAATGATAATAGAGTTCTTAGTACTAATTTTTGTTTACATATTGGCATGATGTGATATCGTAAAACCTCTATTTAAATTGAATGTGATTTGTAAGATTACAAATAAAATTAGTATCTACGTGACTTGTATACGTGACTTATATAATGACTTACAAAATAATTTTTTTGCTGTGATAAATATATATGACAAAAATAAGACATTTTTTAAATAATGTTTTTTATCGTTTACAATTATAATTAAAGTAAATAAATTTAAAAAATTATTGTTTTCTAGTATCTTTTTTGACAGTATTATCATAATTTGCAAAAAGCAACTATTTTTATTATATTCTTGTAGTTTTAGTCAGGTTGACTAAATTTGTTAACTTATTCACTTATTCACAAAGTGTATAGGTTAATTTAGTTTCTCAATTTTTGTTGTTTTTCTTAATAAAACAGCCGTTTTTGTTCCTATCGTTACATACAACCAAAGAATGGTTATGTTAAATTGTTTATTTTCAATTAACAAAAACAACGTTGCCACATCGTCGAATCTGTCAAAATGATGAGCCATACCACCGAAATCATAGATGTAATTAATAATAAAAAATTTTACAATTTAAAATATATCACAAACTCTAAATCAATTAAACTTTGATTTAAAATAAATTTGGCATATATTATAATGCATCACATCTTTTTATTGTCATTTTATAAGAATTCAAAAATGAAAACTCTATTGATTAGGGATGTCGCATGTTTTTTTAGTTTATGAGAATAAATTAAAGATAAAAAAAAGAAAATTCGCTTTTTAAAACACGGTAGTTTTATAAATAAATTTCTGTTATAAAAAATAAATCTTCGGGGGAATTTTTGATTTAAAGATATACAAAATGTGATAATTTCCAGTATATATGAAAATATTCCCCACATACATTTCATTGTAATATAAAATTCAAGTACAATTCCCGCTTTTTCCGTATTTCAAGTACCATGGACACTATGTTTTAATATCTAGTGAATTTAAGGTTAAATATCAGTGCTAAAGTCACAGAGTCACTTTTTTGTGAATTACTTTATTACATCAATAAAATTTGAAAATTGCGTTCTGTTAAGCCCTTTTTGCCATGGAGAAGAATCAAAATCTATTGAGAGAAGTAATTTTTATGGAGAAATCTCTACAAACTTTCAGAACGAAATTTCGAGGTGGTTAAGATTTTTGTTCCAAAATTGTGTAAACAATTCTTTATAAAAATAACTTTCTTAATTGATTTTAATTCTTTTTAATAACAAAAGGGGCTGACAAGAGCCGAATTTTTGAAAATTCTTATTATAATAAAGTAATTTATAAAAAAGTGACTCCGGTCTTTAGCACTAATATTTCACCTTAACAATCTAATTCTCTGAATGTAACTACGAATTAATTATCAAATAATAAAATATTTTGTTCAGGTTGATGCTACCGTGGTTATTAAATGATTTTATTTATAACAATATCTCGGCAATGGGCCGAAAGCAAAAACGTGTCCTCAAAATTCTTCATGGTTTTTCACGTAAGGTATGCTTAAATAGATTTATTACTATCATCAACCGATTACCTTTGCTACTACTCTTTCCACACTATATGGGAAAAGGATGAGGTGATGAAAAATAAAGATAATAGCTATATGAAAATCAATGTTTACTTAACGAGTACATTGAAATGGTGATTGGTTAACCTCACTTGGATAACAATTCTGTCCTTTGCCCAGGTTATCGGTTGATATGTAACTATGAAAGATAAATACACTCCGCACAAAATTTAGCCCCCCTTCCTAAAAATTTCGGAATAATTGCTTTTTCTCAGAATGCTGTAATTTCGTGAATTTCTATCAAAAATTGCATAAAAAATTTGTTGATAGTAATTAACGAAATTATAGCATTTTGAAAATTGAAAAATTCTTCAAAATTTTGATAACAGAAAACAAAACTTTATTTATTCCTGAAAAATTTTCCTCAAGAAAAAAGGTCAATTTTTGATGAATTGTACTGTCAACCTTTAAAAAAATTCTAAATTAAAATAAATTTCTATAAAATCATTTCATAAAATTATTTAAAATGTTCAATAATTTGTTTGTATTATCAAAAACATAAGGTATCAAAACTACAATCAAGGATCATCAACACTAAGGTGGTCCTTAATTTAGCAAAATCGTCGAAAAAGCCTCCCAAGGGTTAAATCAATTCTGCAAGCCAAAAAATTTTTTTACAATTAAAGCACAAAAAAATAATATTTTAACCCGTGCCTTGCAGCGATCAAAATTTAAATGGAAGAATACATGGGATTAGAGAGTGGTCGAGCGTACTTTTTATCATTGCATCATATTGCAACTAAAAATGAGATGTGTATGTTTTCTAGGGGTTTTCGAGGTCGCTAAACACGATTTTGACTCATTGCAGCCGTCAAAAATGCTTTCAATAAATGTGTTATTGTTATTAATTCAGAATAATTATTATTAGAGTGCATCGAACAAATTAATATTAATTAATAACAATAAACACATTTTTTTACGCTTGACCTCTCTAATCCCATGTATTTTTCCATTTAAATTTTGGTCACTGTGGGACACGGGTTAAAATCAGTTTTTTGTGCTTTCAGTGCAAAATTTTTTGTTTTTTTTTGTTGTTGTTTTTTTTTGCTTGAAGAATTGATTTTACTCCTGGGAGACTTGTTTCGACGACTTTGCTAAATTAAGGAACACCCTACTTTACACATATAGGTATAATTATAAGAAAAACTTCATTGCATTACATTCTTAAAAAAATCTTGGCGCTCCTATTTCGTAATACTTCTATACAAATTCTAAATTGTACTTTCATGTACTGAATATCCTTAAGTTATTAATTATTATAAATTTTAGCGAAAATACGAGAAAACTTAAAATTAGGAACTGATATAAAAAATGGGATCGTCAAGATTTTTAAAATCTCAACTGAATTCTGAAAAAAAGTTTCTAGTTTCATGATAGTAATACGAAATTTCAAAGTTTTTTTTCTTGTAATAAAATGAATTTTCAATAAAATGTAACAAAGTTACAGCATTTTAAATATTGGCAAATTTTTCGAAATTTTTAGAGGGAGCGTTAATTTTGTGAGGAGTGTATAATATAATATATTATAGATTAAATGGTTTATATTACTATTTGTGTAAATGAGTTTATAGTACATTTTTTCTTAAGATAATCCAAGAACGCATTGAATACCATGAACAAACTGGTGGTAAATTCCTACAAAATATTGCACTGAAAAACGAAAATAATGATGATGATAATATTTTTTCGAAAGGTTAGTCATTAAATTGTCTGATTTATAATAATTATTTATTGCGGATATTAAAATGTCAAATTTTCAGCATACAAGAAGCGATTGTCAATGCTTGATCTTTTGATTGCTTCCTTAAATGACGGATTAATTAATGAACAAGGTATAGCCGAAGAAGTTGACACATTTATTTTTGAAGTAAGTTTTTTGAAAAAAATTTTTACTTGCAATCTGAATAAATAGTAGAATTATTATCTTATGTAAACAAGAAATTATTTATATTGCAACATTTTTTTTTAAATAAATCTGAAATAACAGCATTTTACATTAAAAAATCATTTAACCTGAGTTTAGATAAAAATAACCAAACTCAAGTTAAAAACAACTAAACTCAGGTTAACCGGTTTCTCAGTGTATATGATATAAATTTTACAGGGCCATGATACATCAGCTATGGGACTTGTTTTTCTTATACAAATATTTGCAGAATATCAAGACGTTCAAGTAATCCTACTATAAAGTTTAAATTTATATCTATGTATTGTATTAACCTCAGAGCAAAAATGAATTATAATCGTTTGGCAATTATTTTGGCATGGTAATTATAAGAATGTAATAACGTGTAAAAGACATGACTTTTTCATGTCGAAAAAATCTTTTTTTTTAAAAATTTATTTTAATCAATTACGAATTTTTAATACGGTAGAACTGTAATAATCGAAGAGAGAGAGAGAGAGGAGGGGGAAAATCGGGTAATCAAAAGCTTAGTCAAAAATTGTTACTTTTTTTAAAAAAACTTTGTTTTCCAAAACCCGCCAAGTTTGAAGACATTTTTATCAATATCTTTTTCATCATACAATTAATGTTTTTTAATCGTTTGTGAAAAATTGTATTTGTATAACAAACATAATAGTGTAATAATTACTTTTTTTCGTGATTAAATAATTTATAAACGTTTTTGACTTTTTTTTCAAAATCGTAAAACGTGGACTCGGCGGGTTCCGGAAATAAGCTCTTCAAATATCAATTTTCCAGACGTCGAAAACGTCATGCTGAGCTTACTCAAATGATTCAAACAATTCAACGACAACAACACGCACCTTTTATCCTATTATTTGCTTTATTCAAGACAATGAGTCGATTTGAAAAGACCGTAATATTAGAGTTAAGAGAACCGTTCGCACAAAAATGACTAAAAAATACATTTTTTTCAAAAAAAATTTGAAATTGCATATTTTAGTACCTTGAAAAGTCCTCTTCAAGGTGGTGTAACGATAATAAAGAAATACCTATTATAAGTTGCTAAATTTTAATATTTTGTGGAGCACTGCAATGTGAAATGCTGCTTCGAGCGCTCAAGTTACATGAAATATCTCGAAATATTTTTGTCGTGTTTCTTGCATAGCACTTTCAAAGTTCTCCAAATTTTTAATTTTTCAACCGATTTTCAATTTTTTTTAAATGCATCTAATGAAGAGACGGAAAAGTCTACACAGATTTTTAATAAACTTTTTTTTTACAAAGTTATCAAAAGTTAAAGTTCAAAAATATTTTTTTCTCGAATTTTTGAGCACTTTTATATTTTCTGTAATAACTTTTGAAAGAAATAGTTTATTAAAAATCCGTCTAGACGACTTTTTTTGTCTTTTCATTAGCTATAGTTGAAAAAAAAAATTGAAAATCAGATGAAAAATACAAAATTTGGAGCATTTTGAAAATGACGTTTTTATGGCCTATTATTTGCAAAAAAATTATGTATTTAATGTTATTTGCTTATTCAAGGTAAATTTCTTGTTAAACTGATGCAAATAAATGAGGAAAATGATAAGTTACATTCAATAATAAATATAGAAAATAGTAAGTTTTGGATTATAATATTATTAAAACGATAGTTCAGATAGTATAAGGTAAGCGAGGGAGTTGTTCCTTATGGTCTGAAGAACATTTATGCCGAATATGAATAATTTCTGTATTGTAGTATTAAAAATATAATCGTTCATTTATTGTCAACACAATTTTTCAAAATGGCGGTCGGCGATGACAGACGCGTGACACAAAAAGTTTTATATTTTTAATACTACAATACAGAAATTATTCATATCTAATATAAATGTTCTTTAGATCATAAGGAACAAATTCCTCGCTTACACTTATACTGTCTGAACTATTGTTTTAATAATATTTTAATCCAAACCTTACGTATCGTGTCAACTAACATTTTTGCCAAAACTTTCACTCTCGAGCGTAAGTCTCCTTTTAGAATCCGGAGGTTCAATTGATTTTAATTCTTTTTAATAACAAAAAGGGCTGACAAGAGCCGAATTTTTGAAATTTCTTATTATAATAAAGTAATTTACAAAAAAGTGACTCCGTGACTTTAGCATTAATGTTTCACCTTAACTCGGATGAATTGAGTTTGTAAGTGTACATAAAATATAATATTAATTTATGAATATTTAAAATAATTTTATGTCTAATCGAGGTTTCGATTATCCGAGTTATGCCTACTCCCTTCCTCGAATATCACGGGTAACCACGGTTTTATTGTATCAAGAATGTGGAATTAATTAAAGTAATTTTGTAAAAAAAGATTTTTTCGACATGGAAAAGTCATGTCTTTTACACGTTATTGCATTCTAATGCCAAAATCATTGCCAGACGATTACAATTCATTTTTGCTCGGGTGGTGTTCATATACTTTGGATTATTATAATATATGATATTAATATTATTTTCAGGAAAAAGCAAGAGTAGAAATCAATGAAATGTGGAAAGCATGTAATGGTAAAATTAAAATGTCTACCCTGAATAAACTTCCATACGTGGAACGCTGCATTAAAGAATCATTGAGGTAAATCAGTTTTTACTAACTCAAGCAGACACAATGTTCTAATTAGTAATAATTTATTTGTCTACATATTTACTTATTTATTAATAAATTTAATCGGCTTCTTGTATTTTCAAAATTAAATTAAATTTCTAATTGTATATTAATTTGCATCAGATATTGAAAAAAAAAATATATTAACAGATTAATAATGGGTAATTTCACATCAACCCAGCAAAACATGTCATATACCCATTTTTGATTCTAAAGTTGAGTATACTATCCCATTCCTTACGTCAAAAGAAGGCAAAATCCAAAATATTAGTTCATAACACAATAAATTACGGCCATGAGAACTTCAACGTTTTTCAGTGAACCGAGACTGATTTTGCTCTACTTTTGAAAATAAGCCTTAATTTTATAGTAATGATTAATGAAATCATTGCATTGAAAAAAATGTTTTATTTTGATAAATTGATAAATTAAATAAACTATTTTATTTACATTAATTATAGCGTACTTCAGCATTGTATCCCCAGAATAAAATAATAAGAGTTTTACAAATGAGCTAATGTAAAAAGTTTTAAGCCAGTGTAAATAATTTTAAAAAGCACCTTAACTTATGAAAATATTATTTTAAATATGAAATAAACCGCCATTTTAATAGGTACAGTCTTCTCAAAAGTAGTTTTTAAGAAAATTTTCGGATTACCCGGAAGATTTCGTATCAGAGTGATAAGAATATAACTCAATGTTTATCCATAAAGCATTAGAAATTTCAAACGTTTTATAAGTACGCTTAGAATCACTCTAAAATCACTGACAAACTTTTTAGTCCTCGTGGCACTAGTGTGTCAGTCACAGTATCATATGACCTTCATATAGCTGTCAGTGCTGGTCAAATTTTAACAATGACATTCAGAAACTATTCTAATTGAAAATGATGATTAGAAACTGTATTTCAATAAAGAATAAATTTAGATAAATAAATAAAAAAAAAACAATCAATGAATATTTTGTGATGTTTTATTATTTGATGTAAAATTCTTTATCTGAATAATAAATTTAAGATAAAACTATTAAACATTTTTATAAATCAATACAATAATTTCAAATTATATATTTTTCAGACAATTTGTTATATTTTGCGAGATATTTTGTATGTTAATTATAATTACGAAAAGTTCGAATAATTAGATAGACTTCAGTTACAATCACTTAGATTTACGTACTTTCGTAATTTTAATTGCTTTTGACATTTAATAAAATCTTAAGCTTTTTTTGAAATTAACAACGTTTATTATATTTATTTAATCTAGTAATACAAATTTATAAAGTTTAGTGTTTTAAATTTATTAACGTTTATTTAAAACAGAGACTTGTTACAATAGCAATTTTTTTTCTTTTTATCTTTAAAGTAATCGATTATTTTTTTATTCTTATAATTATAATAATCAAAATAATTGTATAGTTCAGAAAAACTAAGGTTTTGTAACTTCTTGTATTATGCGGATGATTATTTTTCTCTACTTTGTCAATTCCTAAATGTGTTATGACATGTCACAAATCTTTATAACATATCATGACGTGTCACGTTAGTCACAACAAAAACTTCACTTGTCCATGATCGTTTCTAATCGTCTGTGACGTGTCACATGACCGGTCGTCATATGACCATGCATCACTAGATCAGGGCTACATTTCTGCCATGACCAGACTTTTTGCATTTCTATGAAAGAATTGGTTGAATTTGAGTAGTTTTTATGAAACTGCTTAATTAAAAAGTTCAAAAAAAAAATATGTTAGTTAAGAAGACACTACATACTAAAAATTAGATGCCCGATAGAATTATCGGATTGATCTAAAAGTTTACGTGCATACTCAGGACACTGAAACATGTAAGTTCTCATTGCCGTAATTTATTGTGTTATGAACTAATACTTTGGATTTTGCACTCAAAGAAATATTCAGTAGTTTTTAGTACATGTAACTGAAAACTCAGTTGACTAATTTACTATGTAAAATGTACTTACTACAGTGAGTTGTCGAAATCAAATTTAATAATAGAATAGGTTATGTTTAAAACTTGAACATATCTGTATTTCTATTCAATTGCATAAATGTATTAAAAATTGTATTACATATAAAAAATAATAATTACAAAAATTAAAAAAATCGCTTAAAGTTCCCAGTTTTTGCCGGGTAACAACTGAAAGTCAATTGGATTAAAAAATTCAGGTAGCTATACTGAATGTCCACCAAATCAACTGAAATGCTCGGTATTGACAGTAATGACAACTACTAAGAGTTATTTCAACTGACGCAATTTCTCTCAATGTGCCTTCTTTCGGTATCAGAAGAAGTAGGATAGTATATTCAATTTTGGAATCAAAAATAGGTCTGTGACATGTCGTGCTGAGTTAATGAGGAATTAATTACCCGCATACATGTTTCAGATGTTATCCTAGTGTACCTTTCATCTCGAGGGAACTGAATGAAGAATTAAAACTAAGTATTACATTATTTCTTTTGTTAAATATCAGTTTTTAAACAAATTACTATGTATAAAGTGTAAACATTCCTTGAAAAAAATGATGCGTCTTGTCCATGCATGAAACATACTTGATCATGTTATAATAAAGGCTTGGTATATGCATGCTTCTGATACATATGTAAGGCCTGAAAAAAGCTTGGCTTTCACTGGCACGGATTTTACGTAAGCTTATGCATGAATTTGCGTCAGATATATGTCAAATATGTACAATACATGATGAAAAATCAATTGAACTGCATCGTTTGAATTTCCGCAGTACATGCCGTCGCACCGCCGACCTCTGAAGAAGGATTCACAATAGATACTTTACAACCATGCGACGGAGCGAAACCATGAAACGGAACGGCGGAACTGGTAGGCTAATGCTGTATTAACATAGAGGCCGTTTTACGGAACGTAACACTGTAAATAATGTCAAAACCATTGTTTACGACGTTAAGTTCCGTGAAACGGCCTCTATGTGAATGCAGCAGAAGCGACGACCGTTCACGTCGTGCGTTTGCGGACGGTCTGACATTAGGCACATTTGAAATGTAAATCAATTTATTTAAACTAATAACTAATATTTATTACTTATAATTTCAATATTTTTAATATTTTGTTTGTTCGTTTACAATTTATTTAAATTCATTTACATAAATCATTTATTTAGTTATAATTTGTGTAACCTTTCATTAAATTCGATTAATATATTTATAAACCTTTAAATGATTTTTTTGCGGTTAACTTTACGCCTTCACAAATTTAATTTGATAACAGCACTGAGTGCTGTGAGTCTAAAGATGCGAGTCACATCTCTCAGAGTTGCGATAAAAAAAAAATTTCGCCGCATCACTCAGAGATGCGAGGAAAACTGTATGAGCTTTCCAGTTTTTTCCGTGTAGTTTGTTCTGAAGAATTCTGAAAAAATCTCAAAAATCGGCTAAATTCTAAATATTTCAGATTAAGTTTAAAATAATGTTCAGATTAATCGCTGAAACAAAGATTTAAAAATCTGTAAAATCCCTACCTGGGGAAGCCACGACTTTTTTAGGCCTAAAATATGAGAAACATATATTATAACATGCTTTTATTGTAACATTCTTTTATGTTATGCTTTTATGCAAGACGCATGCTTTTTGTCAAGAAATGAGAATGTAAAGACTTATATTTTATACTAGTCTTTATCTTAATCTTTTATATTTTATTAAATAATCTCATATTTTAGATCTAAAAAATATTGATGGGATCAAGATATATAAAAATCATTTTTTCAGGTAATAATGTTATTGCACCTTCTAATATAATGGTTGATATTTATATTTACGAGATTCATAGAGATCCGAGACATTGGCCAGAACCAGATAAATTTGATCCAGATAGATTTTTGCCTGAAAATAGTGCAAATCGACACCCATTCGCTTATATTCCTTTCAGTGCTGGACCCAGAAATTGTATTGGTGAGAGAATTTATTTAAACTTTATAAAAGTTAACATAAATATTAACGGATCAATATAAGGGCACAAACTTATGATAATATGTTTCAATATTTTTTTAGGTCAGAGATTTGCTATGATGGAATTAAAAATATTTTCAATATACTTATTGAAAAATTTTAAATTAAAAAATCTCGTAAAACGAGAGGATATTGGACGATATCCTGACTTAGTTTATCGACCATTAAATAAAGTACCCGTTAAATTTTTTCCTATTGAAAGTTAATTGAACAAATTAAAATTGAATTAATTCAAGATTCAGATAAAATTTGTAGCTAATAAAAATTAATGTTTATTTATTCATTTATTCCCTTGAAAACATACATACGTATGTTACATACATGAATAATGTATTGAATTCATGCATGTAATGTACGCATGAACATCCTAAGTGTTATTAATGTAATATGTAGAAAATCATGGGTCAGTCATTCACTTGAAACATGTATGAATCATACGCCTATGTTTTTTGCACAGAATTTGCAAGTTTCATGTTTGTGGTTTTGATGAATTTTTTTTATAAATTGTTACATGCATATTGCATACAAGTCATATGCGCATGTATTATGCATGTATTATGGATTAAAATTATCAAATAATATCAATGGCATCCCACCTCGAAGTCTTGAGTTCGAGTTTTTGCTAATGCTCTAGATTTGTCAAAGTTCGGCATATTAAAAATTAAGTTTCATACCACGTTACATGTAAGCAAAATGTTTTAAAATAAATTAATATATTTTTGTATGTGTTTAATGCATAATGTATACATGTTACATTCTTATATTACTTGTATGCAACATACATATAAACATTTAGTAAAAAATTCATCATACTCACATGCATGAAACAAAGGTGTTAAAATAATTAATAGCATTTATAAAATTAAACATATTTAGATACCTTAAAAATAACCTGTAAAATTTCTAAAGCTTACAACCTTTCATATATTAAACAATTGTACAATTTTTTAAATATTTATCAAATATCGAAAGCTTATAATCTTTCAAATTCAACTAATTTTACTCGTGCAAAAATATTTTACAAATAACATTCGATTATAAAATTGTATAACTTAAAAAAATGTTTGATATAAGATTTCGTTGATCGTTATCGAAGTTTAAAAATCGTATTTTTAAACATGTTTATGTTCTTTATAGCGTAGTTCTTGTTGTAGAGATCTCGATTTTAACGATAATCTTATATTTTAATACAAAATAAACCAATTTCTTGAAATTTGTTCGTTAAGGCCGAATTCTCGTTTTAGATCGTTGCAAGTGAAATGAACTATATTTGCCTTATAATTTATATTTGACACTACTGGATTTGTACTTTTTCCTCGCAAACCCAAACAGAAATACCGATGTGCCACTAATGTTAACGAAAAAACCGAGATTGGGGACCAATGTTGGCTTTCAATCTCAGAGAAATGTCCTAATGTAACACTCATTCACATTGGCCCGATATCTTCTCCCAATGTTAATGCAACATTGTATTATGATATTTTTCCAACATCGGATAAAAAATGTTAGTTCAATATTGGTTTCCGACGTCAGTCCAATATCCGTTTCTTATTTGATTTGAGTTTAGGCAATGTTGGATTCGCGTTACATTATGACAAGATTGGAAGCCAACATTGGTTTGATATATCACAATATCATACGGTATCCGTTGGTAAATGTCTGCTTGGAAAATAATTGTTAATTTCATCAACTTTTTGTTTATGTAGAAATTAACTCCGTAGTTGTAAATAAATAAACTTCATTTTATACATGTAGTAAACATATTTTGAACGAGAAATATTGATTTTCACTTATTTCTTTATACAGGGTGTCCCAGACCACCCGTCCAGGATAATTATTTTGAAAAGTTCAAATGAAAAATCAAAACAAAAAACTGTTAGGGGTAAGGGGTGCAACTTCAAAAAATCAAATGGGAACCTCAATTTTTTATTGCAGATTCGATTTGTCATAAAAAACTATAACATTTTGTCTGAAACATTTTTTTCGATTTTTGATAGATGGCGCTGCAATCGACGATCAAAAGTTTTATTTTACAGTTAAAAAAACTGTTTTCGGTCAATGGTGGATTATCCACCACCAGCCCTATGCAACGAACCAGTATGCTTATGTAGCTTAAAATCTCATTTCAGCTATGGAAAATATTGCGGGCCGAAAGACACTCAGCGCCTCTAGTGGCAGAATAATGGCGGTAAATTTGAAACACTAAATGAAAGATTAAAAAGTATATTTTCAAAATCTTGGATAAAAATGATAGAAGAATAAAACTAATAAATTTGGAATGATATTTTATCTCAAGTAATGTATTAATTTTAATTATATGTTAATTTACTGTTTAAATATTGTCAACTTTTTTTGTGGAATTTCTCATTTTCGAGTTTTCCATACACAAAGTTTTTCAGAAATATGTATAAACAAAAATTTGCATCAAGTTTGCATCAAGTTTAATTAAATAAATAAGGCATTAATGTAATTATTAAATTATAAATAAAAATTATTTTCATTATTAAGGTATACAAAAAAAGATGGCATTTTTATTAAATGTTGATATTTTAATAGTATGATAATTACATTTACGTAAGAGTGTTAAATAGAAAATATTAAAAAATAAATTTAGAGTTAAAATTAACATAATTTTTTGTTACATAGTTAAATATTATTACACAGATTAATATTACACAGTATAATTATATTAATAACATATATTATTACATGCATATATTAATTAAATATTTTAAAATCACAATTACAATAATGATTGTAAAAAACAAGAAACACATATCTTTAAAATTGGCCATACATCAGAACGCATGCAATAAATTATAAATAACTATTTAAAAAATATTTTTCTTTGGCACTATGCAATTATAATTAAATCACAAATTAAATGTTATAATATTTAGCAGTTTTTTTCTGTTTTTGGCTGACTTTTAATTTTTGCGCTTTTAAAATTTGAGCGTATTGTTGCATCCGAATATGTACATGGTGATAAATAATGAAAGGGACAACTTCCTTTTTATGCTCTGAGCAAGGGAAGGATAAAACATTATCAGCAACTATATCATCAAGAATATTTGATAATACATTAGTTGACTCACAATGTTTCTGAAAAATATTTTCTAAGTATTGTATCAGTTTATAAAATTTAGCACTAGGTTGAGGAAATGAGGAGTCTGAACGCAACAAAACATCTTCCTTAAGTTGCCAATCATGACATAAAATACAATCTAAGCATGTTGAGCATTTAATAGATTTTTTTATTCTGTTTAGTATAACAGAAGATGTATAATAGATTACACAATCTTGAATTTCTGGTGCCGAATAATCATGATCTAAATGAAATGTGTCAGGCTCCCAGTCATCATCTTCAATTAAGGTATCAATTTGTTCTTTAATTTGCTGAACACAACTCGGTTGTGTCGAATTAAATACAGATTTCAAATTTTCTAAAGAAATAAGTGGTTCTGGTCTTTCTTTTATGCTGACAGAGCAATTACCAGTGACAGGAGGCTTTATTAAACTGTACGTTGATAACAATTTATAAATTTGCAAGAAGGTGGGAGTTGAAGGATGATCATTTGAACCTGCAGCAAGTCTAGCTGTGCCAAAAAATTTCTACAATGATAAATTAAAATAATAATTGATGTGTGTAAATTAAACATGAGCGATAAAAAGAAAGCAATTTTAATTTTATATAGAGAATTCTATAAAATTTGTATGTGGTTTCCAACAAAAGTATAAGATATACATTTATTTGAATACAATTAATAAAATAAAAAAAATTCTTTCGAAAATAAACATATACAATACTGTTAAGAATGATGCACTTAAAAATATTATAAAAAGAATAATTTTAGGTGTCCCTTATCATAATTATATATATATATATATATATCATTAAAAGGTCTAGTACATAGTTAATAAATAATAGTCTCTTAAATAGCAGGGAAAGAAGGATTTTCATGATAATAACTGCACCTTTCTTTTGTGGTTTTCTTTTGATACATTTTATTACAATTAAATGCAATTCGTTATAAACTAATATAATTATTTATATAAATAATCAAAAAAACAGTAAGTTAAATGAAAGCTTTAAAAAATTAAAATAAGAAATTCTTTGAAAAGAAGAGTTTGAAGTTAATTTCATTTTTTTTTATTATTCAATTTAAAAAAGAATAATTTCATGATAATGGTAATAGTAAATTTTATTGTAATAATTTTATATAAATTAATTAAGATCAAAAGAAATTAGTTAATTGTTTATGTAAATTATATGTATGTTTAATTACCAATCTATATGTATATAAAATGGCCTTTAAAAATAATTAAATAAATATTTTTTATCTGTTTTATGAAAAAAATAAAATTTAGTCAAACCTCGGCAGAATCTTGGTTGCACCGCTCAGTGTAAATTGCAGAACAGTTATATTTACATTTCATGTACTCAGTTAATTCCATACTTGACATCAACGTCATTCTTAAACCTTCTGCGGTTTGTCTTGTCAAAAATCTATTAGGAGAAATCTCATTTTTGTTAACAAAAGTTTCCCATTTGTTCAACCTCTCTAATGCTTCTTGTAACACCTACATAAGAAAGACATTTTATTTAAAAATAAAAAATAAAATACATTTATCTATGTATATATATAGAATTTACTTTGAAATGTGGACTGTTCTCACTAAGACCTTCTGCTGGTTCTTTGACATTTAACGCATCAAATACGTCATTCATAAACAAACAAAATTCATAGGTTCCATCACAATCAGACAAACTCTGATCACGAAGCTTATAAAATTGTAAACACCGAGCGACAGTTTTGCTAAAAAGCTGAAAAATTAGAAAATATTCTAAGTTATAAAAAAATCTGCAATGTAAAGTCAATGTAAATTTGTCAGCCATCAAATAAATTATTAACACAGCACAAATTAAGCATACCTGTGTTGCTAAGCTAACTCGCATCTTTGACGAATTGTTAAGATTAATGTGATTAACAGTAATCTTTGGGCAGGTTCGAATTTTTTGAACAGAATCTATTTGGTATAACGCTTCGAAATCACTCCATTTAATGATATTACCTCCTGGTTCCATCTAAATGAAAGATAATATAAAGAGATAACTTATTTTGACATAGAAATTTTTGAAGAATATAATTTATCAACTGTCAGCTAATATGTTCGTGAATTATAATAATAAATATGCTAATAATAAGTACTTGTAACTCTTGCCCATTTTTCTCATCTTGCAATCTGTTTCTGCTTGTTTTCATCAGATGAGGTGCATCGGAAAACATAAATACTTTGCGACTTTCATCTAAAGGATGTTGAAAAGAGCATGTAGCATCTTTTAGTTTTCCACTAACACCCAGAACTGTCCACATTTTGCGATTTGTCGCAGCCCCGTCACTGACAATCCCGTGTATCTTAGCACCAATCTTTTCTAACAAAATTATTGCTTAAAACAAAATGCATTATTAAATTAAAAATTGTTTGTACAATATTTTTTAAGAATGTACAAAAGAATTTATAATAAATGTATTTAAAAATTCAATTATACACAAACTACATCTATTAAAACTGAAGATATATAAGCAGCCCGAAAAAATAGAAAGATGAATTGGATTTACCGAACTAAAATTATAATTTACTTTATTGATATGATACACAGTATAATATTATACCTTTAGTAATAAGTTGACCTAACACTGTTCCTGGAACAGGTCCCTGGGATGTAAAAACTGCAATCGGTTGAGCATACGTCTCATACAGTGGTTGAAAAAAGAACACTAATGCAGAGTCTGCTTGGCACTCATAGTTTGCAGACAACTTTGCTTTATGAGACTGATCATTATCCGATCTTTTGCGCGAGCTCTTTTCAAATAAATTGTTTTTTGCAACGCAATCTTCATTTAACTCATCGTCACCGAAATCAATGAGACCGGTATAAGTCAAAGATTGTGACTTTACGTGTATACTTTTTCTCGTGGACATTTCATCTAATAATAATACCCCATGCAACTGTTTTTCTGTTTTCTCAGCTAAAGCAATACGTAAGAGTTCAAAGAAATGTTTGTCGAAACCACAATCAAATTTGATGTTAGAAAGGTATCTGACAAATAAGTAATATAATACAGTTACAAAAGACATATACACACGTATGTAGGAAATCATAAGAGTATTTTTAATTGCGAAATATTGTTACCTTCTGACGGTTCTAACAGATGGCAATGACAATATGTTGTTATCACGAATGAACCTATATCCTTTTGGAGATCTCATGTGCATCAAAATAGATAGAAGAATCCAATTTTCGGTGTACCTATTTTGTTTGGCATTCCCATGCTTAGCAGCAGAAAAAATTTGCAAAACAGCTTCACGTTGATGAGTGTCAATATTATATTGAGATAACATGTCTTCTATCGTCATTTTATTTTTATTCGCTATCTCTTGCTGGCAATTTTGTAACTTTATTTGTAATTCATTGTTTTCTTTTAACAATTTTTCATTCTTTTTTTTTTCATTCTCCAGTTTTTTATTTATCATAATAATCTTTTGCTTTTCATATTCAGATAAATCATTGTTGAATCTTATTCGTTTGTAGTTTCCGTTGTTTTCATCAAGTCTTTTTCGCTTTAAGTTTATATTTCTTTTCACATTACAGCACTTATCACATTTTTTTTTAGGTTTAATTAAAAGTAATTTGCATTCTTTGTGTCTTAAAGTATTGGCAATATCTCTTTCTGATACAGATGTACTAATATTATCAGTAGTTTCACAGCCTGAGCAAATGTTGAAGGAACTCACAAGATTAAGAATGTTTTCAAGCTGAATTACACTTTTAATTATCTGATCTCTTATGTTGAGAGAATTTGGATCAATGTGTTTTCCAGCAACATTGATAATAACTTGCATATTTGATTTTACTAATACTTCTTGCATAATCACAATTTTGTCTTTCCCATTAATGACTTTAGTCATATTTTTTGAAAAGCAGATTATAATTTCTCCAGTAACATTCGTAGTTTCGTATTTTATCCAATATAATGGCAACTTAACATCTTTTTCCCTTAAATCCTCAATTGTCAAGTTATCACTTTCCCAACTTGTATCACTTGATTTTATACAATTATTAGATGAACTGTTAGTATTTGTACTGATTTCAGTTGATGTAATGCCTTCATTCGTAGTAGATGAATTTTTTAAATTATTTCTATTCAGAGAAGGTATAAACAATGACGGGACTGCACCTTTTTTAATCCTTGGCTTTTTGTATGGCGACTAAATTAAAAAAGTAATAATAATTTACAATTAAAAATTAAATTTATTTCAATTCCGTATTTGAAGCATATTTTAAAACTTTGACTTAAATTTGTTGCAACGTTATATAACATGTTCAAAAACTTCTAACAAAATATTTTTTATTTCCTTCATTTAGTTCTCAAAAATAATGTTATTAAGGTAAAATGCCTATTAGTTGACAAATTAAGCAGACAACATGAGCCAGATATTCGCAGTTTTCTTTAATTAATATTCAATTATTATAGAATAAGAATATTAAAATAAGAAAAAGTATTCTAATTATACCTATCAATTTTAATTATAAGCATTTTACCTTAAATTCCAAAATCAGTCACGAAAAATAACACTTGAAATTCAGTAATAACATATACACTAATGAAAAAAAGATAATTAAAAAATTATTTGTAACACAAAAGTATTTTTAAATACTTGAGTAGTAAATTATAAACAACTTTTAATTTTAAATGGTCATATGTGCATTCACTTTTCTTTTTTACCTGGCTTCAACAATACAAATTATATACGTAATTATGTTTAACTTATTTTACTTTTAATTTTGAATTCTTGTTTTTTAATTACATTTTTTGGAGATTTTTAAAAAATATATTTTTTTATATGCTAACAATAATTTCATTGTTATAGTAAAAAAATTAAATATGTTAAAAATGATGTACACAAAAAAAAGTAAATAAATACATTCTTTTCATTACAAAATACATTTTTCAACATATTATAAATAAAAATATATAGAAGTACTATGCATGAATACTTACTATGCCGATTACATTTCCTAAAGGGTCCAATAACTCACGGGAAAAACTGATTTCATCTAATAAAAAATGTTTGTCACACACGTAGTGGTTTTTATTTAATATTATTTCCGGCCGATTAATAGCTTGTTGCCATTTTTTTACCGTCTCCTCATCTTTCAATACTTGAAAAAAATGTCTTTTTTCATTACAACTCGCGTAACCAGATTTGCAGCCCAAAATAATACACTTCGGCATTTTTTTATAATACTCCGATTGCCTTCAGTCACATATCACATCGATCATAACAAAGCGTTAGGTTATATTTGACAAGGTGAAATAATCACATGACTAAAAACGTCACGTGACTCAGGGCCGAAAGACTACTAGCGCCTACAGGTGGGCAGGATTTTAACAATCCACAGAAATACATTGGAAATATAGGTTCGTTGCATAGGGCTGATTAATATTAAAAAAAGTCAATTTTTCCAATTTTAAATCAGATTTTAAAGGTCTTTTTCAAAATTATCGACTGTCGGTAAAACAGGGCGACTCTTCTTTATCTAAAATTGAAGATGCTGAAAGTTGGTACAGATAGCAGCGCACACAAAAATATACGCACACCCTTTCTGGCAGCAAGACAAAAATCATTCGGTACTTTGTTATTGTTTTCTGCTGTATTAGTGCACAAAAGCACGGGCGCACAAACTTTTTTGTCATCCCAGTTTGTTGTTGTGGGCTTTTGTTGTGTTTTTTTGTTATTATTTCGTAAACAAACAGCGGCCAGCCGAGTTTGTGTGATCGTTGCCCCTTTTAATTTATAAGAGAGAGAGAGAAAAAAAAGAGAGGTTGCATATCAACTAGGAAATTATAATATGGTACAAGTGCAGACCCCGGATAATGCTGCAATCTCGTGTTCGTCGCTGATCCGGCACGCAATGATGACAGTGAATGAATGGCCGAACAGCACACAAGTAGAGCGATGTCCGTCGATCGATCAAACATGTTGCGTAGACTTTTGAGTCAAGCCACAACGTCGACGACGGAGCCCGAAAACTGCTGCACAGATGAACAATTAATGTCGTCGGGCAAGAATCCCTGACAGGTAGAGACAATAAAGAGAAAAAAAATTATAATCTTTTTATGTAAACAATTTTGTTGTTATAAATGGATTGCCTGAAAAAAGTTCTATTTTTACGTTTATATTTACTGATTGATTGGATTGGAAAAGTTAATAAATTATAGAACTCGAGAGGAGACAAATTAACGATCCTGTTGTTACACCTCAAATAACATGTATTTTTGACATTTTAATTTTGTTTAAAAAAGTTAAAGTTCTTTTTTGGGTTGTTCATTTTACTAAAATAGAATCCACTTGAAAATTGTAAACAAATTAGCTGAAATTAAACTATTGTGTTACATTCTAGTGCAACACTGTACGTGAGAAAAAAGTAACTGCAGTTTCTAACGGAATTACGCTATTTATGTTTAAACGAGAGCATTGTAACTGACGTTAATAAAAGTTTTTTTAGGTGATTCTGGAATAAGTTATATTTCATGCTACAATTTCAACAATTAAAGTTTTTTTTTTTATTATTATTACTTTTTAAGTATATTATAAATAAAAACATTAATTTGATACTGTGCTTTTTTTTATTGAAAAAAAAGAAATAAATAAAATATATTTCAAAATTTGTACAACTATTTTATAAAAAAAATCAAGAAAGTTTTTTTAATTACAACATTTAATTTTATTAGTAAGTTAAATAAAAGCGCTTAACAATGGTTTGTAAATATGGAACTTGAAAAAGAGCTATATACTGAATATTTCGTACAGTTTTAATTGAATTCTGCTAGTAGTTAAAATTAGAATTGACGTTTGACTGTACTTTATAATCACAATGTTTTAGGTTGATTGACTAACTGCACATATATAGTACTTAAATCATCAACCCTGTGGTCACATTGTTTCCGTTCTTATATGAACTTTTCTAATTTGAT
>JABFPM010000718.1:0-25622 GCA_022817325.1 Idris sp. 1 HC-2018 | reverse complement strand
TAATACTCTTTTGCATTATAATTGATTTTTTCAAATTAATTAAAAATCGTTTAATAAAAAGGACTAATCATTAAAAAAGTAGTTAATCAAAGAACATTTTATAGAAAGATAGTATGCACAATTTTTCAATTCATTAAAATAGTGCTTTAAAGAAAAAAACCTCTTAAGGTGATATATGACTCGGATTGTCTGTCTCTCTCACACAAAAATAGTTCCTATGTAATATTTTTGTTAAAAGAGTTATATATCACCTTAATGAACAGTATCAAATATTGAAAATTCTTTGTGAGGAATTTCAATTACTTATTTCATTGAACTAGCTTGTCAAAAGTAAATCTATTAAAATTAAAAAATGTTAATCAAATATAAAAAACCAATTAAGTAGCAATAAATACAAATTGAGGAAAAATTGTTTGTTTCTGAAATAAATGTAATCCTTTGTGTTAATTATTAACATTTTGTATATTTCCTTATAAAATTATAATATCGTTTATACAATAAATACAAAATATAAAATGATTTGCAGTATGTACAGTATTTACACATATATTACAAATATAGAAAAATAGATTGTACAAGAAACTATCAATATCACATAATATTTTCATTGTATTCTTAAAACAATTATCAATAATTTATGTTATTAAAATATAAAAATAAACTATTAAATAACTATCAATTAATTTATACCGAATAAAAAAGTAAATATTAATTTGTATTTAATTTAAATTAATATAATTATCGTTTAAACTAAAAAAATCATATTGATTGAGTTGTTTTTTTTTCAAAGTAACTTTTAAACATCCTTCATTGACTAGAGAATGTCTGAAATAAACAAAACAATTCATGTTAATAAATTTTGGTTATTATTTTCTTTTTATTTGCTATTAAAATTAAAAAAAAAAAAATTAAAAAATATTTTTCAACCTAATGTTTACAGTAATCTTTTTCAATTAAATTTCATTATACAATTTACTAAAAAATTAAAAAATTGCAGATGGGCAAGGGTTCTTTCAAATACGCGTGGGTGTTAGACAAGCTGAAAGCCGAGCGTGAGCGTGGTATCACCATCGACATTGCTCTCTGGAAGTTCGAGACGAGCAAATACTATGTGACTATTATTGACGCCCCTGGACACAGGGATTTCATCAAGAACATGATTACGGGTACGTCGCAGGCTGACTGTGCCGTGTTGATCGTTGCCGCTGGTACCGGTGAATTCGAGGCCGGCATCTCGAAGAACGGACAAACCCGCGAGCACGCTCTGCTGGCGTTCACCCTTGGAGTCAAGCAGCTCATCGTCGGTGTCAACAAGATGGACTCATCTGAGCCACCCTACTCGGAGACACGTTTCGAGGAAATCAAGAAAGAGGTTTCCAACTACATCAAGAAGATCGGCTACAATCCTGCGACCGTTGCCTTCGTGCCAATTTCCGGCTGGAACGGCGACAACATGCTTGAGCCATCCGCCAAGATGCCATGGTTCAAGGGATGGACTGTCGAGCGCAAAGACAGCAAAAATGAGGGCAAGACTCTTATCGAAGCTCTCGATGCCATTCAGCCGCCATCTAGACCTACTGACAAACCCCTTCGTCTTCCTCTGCAGGTAAAAAAAAGATTTTCAAGATATACATTTATTTCTTAAATTTGATTTTTTAAATTTCAAGTTTTATTAACAAAAATTGTACATTTTTAGGACGTCTACAAAATTGGTGGTATCGGAACTGTACCAGTTGGTCGTGTTGAAACTGGTGTGCTGAAACCCGGTATGGTTGTCACATTCGCCCCAACTGCTCTTACGACTGAAGTAAAGTCCGTCGAAATGCACCACGAGGCTTTGCCTGAGGCAGTACCCGGAGACAACGTTGGTTTCAACGTTAAAAATGTCTCCGTCAAGGACTTGCGTCGTGGATACGTCGCAGGAGACTCCAAGAACAACCCACCCAAGGGAGCCGCTGATTTCACTGCACAGGTAAGACAAAAAATACAAAGAAAAAAAGCTGAACAAAATCTATACAAATGGCATAATGATGAAAAAATTGGATTACTTCATTCGCGGTTTCCACCGGAAGATCTTCGGATCTGGTGATGGTTGAAGCGTCTGAATGTCATTTATAAACGAGTTTGAAATTATTGTCAATTATTATTATTTTAAACAATGACTAAAATGAAATTTTATTTATAGGTCATTGTGTTGAACCATCCTGGACAAATCAGCAACGGTTACACGCCTGTATTGGATTGCCACACGGCCCACATTGCTTGCAAATTCGCCGAAATCAAGGAAAAGTGTGACCGTCGTACCGGCAAAACCACCGAGACCGACCCCAAGTCCATAAAGTCTGGTGACGCAGCCATTGTGACGCTGGTACCAAGCAAGCCAATGTGCGTCGAGGCTTTCCAGGAATTCCCTCCTCTGGGACGTTTCGCTGTACGTGACATGCGTCAAACCGTAGCCGTGGGTGTGATCAAGGGTGTAAACTTCAAAGACGCCTCCGGCAAGGTCACCAAGGCCGCCGAAAAGGCCCAGAAAAAGAAATAACTGCGCGATAACAACGCGGCAGCGAGCGTCGTCTAGCGGTCGGCGACGTGGTTTGCCGTTGCCATTGTCTCATGCAAATTTACGAGTCAAAACGACCCCTTCAGTCGCGACTGGGACACTTCTTTCACCGCAAGGAATTTCGAAGGAAAGACAATTGCTTTTTTTTTTTACAAATGATTATACTTTGATATCAAAGCGCCAGGACCACATCTTTTTGTACTTTGAAACAATTATATTTAAACAAATAAATATCGTTGTTTCGAATTTATTCTCAGGATGATAAAACAGATGTAGACTTGTGTGGATTTCATTGAAATGTATAATTATGTTGTTATGAAGTTCTGGAATGATGAAAATCGTTGCGATGGATGTGAGCCAGTTCTGACCGAGGATGTTGTTTCTTCTTTTTTATATAAAAAAATAATAACTAACGACTCGTTCGCGTTCGACAATGGCGACACGAACCGCGCGACGACCACTCACTATAACATCAACCACCTTAAGTTAGCTCGTCTTTTAATTATATTTTCTAATTATTATACGAAGATAATAAATCTTACTCTGCGATACTCGACATTTTGCCATTTTTTTTCTTCATTTGCGTTGAATTTGTGTTTTTACCTTTTTTATGCATGCATGAGAATAACTTTTTTCAATTATAAAGATGAGAACTTTTTTTTTAATTAATTCGTTTTTTTGTTTTCCAAGCTTGTTTTTTGATGATCATTTTTTTAATTAACTATTTTTAGAAATCCATTGTCCTAAGAATATCTGGGATTTTTAAGAAGAGAGAATAAAAGTATTTTTGAAGACTTTAAATTTATATAATGAATATATATTATAAAATAACCAACCAATATACTATTTTTTGATCCGGCGATTCAAATGTTGGTCAATTAACAGTACAATTTGTAAAGCACAAATGGTCAAACGGTTTTTTGGATTCAATTAGGATGGGTTGACGACGACTTACTGTACATACAAATAATAAAATGGTTAACGATAAACTGAGAACGTGAAAATAATAAAGAAGCTGTGGAAACGATGACGTTTTGAAGCGTTATTTTCCACCTCTGAATTCTATTTTTAATTTTATTTTATTTTTTTCATATTTACTTTAATTTATTTTGGAGAAATTAATAAGAGAGTAAGTATAATTTTTTTTAATTTGAATTTATCATTTTCATTGAATCAAATTTATGAAATAAATGCAAAACTCAATTTCTTTTATTAAATTAATTTTTTTTTCTTATTTCATACAATAAGAAATAAATTAAGCTTAGACTTCAGCTCAGCAGAGAAGATTCTACAACTGAGAGGTTTATCTTCATAAATTTTAAGTATAAGTTTTCATTATTTTCACATAAAATGTAAAAAATACGAGAGTAATTAATTTTCTGCTTTAAAACTTCTAATTGCATTATCAAGCAGACTATTCTGTGATAATTTTATTACGTTTTAATCCAGCAATTTTTTTTTATAACATAATTTCCTAATGAGATTTTCTACGGATGAGACATTGTAATGTAAGTGTATACCGTTACTATAGCAATTTATCGTATCTAACGATGCTCCAAACAATCTAACACAAGCAAGTGAATTTTAGTAATGCGAGACATCAACTTTAACAGAATTTTGGAAATAATTGAATTTCTGTACAGTGAATATAGAATGTCATATCTTTGACGAATTGAAATAGTTCAACGAAATAGAGTATTGCAGTAAGTACAGCATATCTTGAAATTAAACTTTAAATAATAGACATTTTATTTCAAAATTAATGTTCACAAAGAATCTCATTTTAATTTATTTTTTCAGTAAAAATGAAGGATCAAAAGAAAAATGTTAAAAAAAGGAATTACAAAGTAACAAGACCCTTCTTTTGGAATCAATCAACAATAATATCGAGACACTTTATCGAACATAATTTATTTATAACGCATAATATAGTACAAGAAATTCAGAGTTTATTTTACGAAAAGTAAGAATACCATTGTGTTTTCAAATAATAGTAAAAAGAAGCTTTGTCTTTTTCCCACAAGATTTTCATTGTAGATAAAATCTAAGCAGATCATAAGACGTTCAAAAGAATTTGTTTTTTTTTCTTTATAAATAGTTGAGATTTAAATCCTTTGAACAAGCTCCTTTCTCTCGGTAATCAGTGTACAATTTATGTGCAGTATTCAAAAATAGTCTTCCTTTGTAATCACAAGAAAGTTTTATCTTTTTTTTATTCTACAGAGTACTTGTTCAATCCTTTGGGGTTCTTTTACTTTACAAGATATCCCTGAGGAAATTTGAAAGATTTCTTAAAGCAATTCAGATTCTTTTCATTTGATAATTAATTTATTTAATATCTGTATTTCAGATATAATGCTTTAGATTTTATAAAAGTTAGTTATAATATAAGTATTCCCATCACAGTGAAGCAACTGGAACAAGAGTTGAAACAAGTATGTAACTGCATCAAAGATATTTTACAAAATAGTTGGCTCTTTGATGTTTCAAAGGTTCTTGAAAATTATAAGAAAGAATTTTTAAGTCAACCAGAAAACAAAATTTCAAACACGGAATTTTCAACTGCAAAATTGTTTAAGTGTGTTCGCTCGTTATTGTCTCTGCACATGAGAATTTTGATTCTCAATATTTTACAGCGTGTTAAAGAATTTTTTGTACGATACACAATTTTAGAAGAAAACAAAAAACATTTAAAATATAGGTAATTTATCAATTTTGTTCAATTTAAATAACTGTATTAAATAAATAAGGTTTAGATTTAATAAAATCTACTGAAACATTTTAGTGTTCCATTTGTAATAGTGGAAATTATTTTTAACAAGGATCAACAGAATTTTCAAATACATCCACACATGAATTTTATATACGAACAAATCCGGCGTTTTATTTCGGATATCATTGATATTACAAGAGAAATATCAATGCCAGGATTGACGATTAAAGCAGCAAACATACAAAATTATAGTTTGTTTCCAGTATCCCATGAGGATATTGATGTAAAATTTATCTTTATTTTTCATACAATTTATAAAAGTACTTCGATTTTTGTAAACAAAAAAGTAATTAAAATTGCAGATCAGAAGAATATTTCAAAACATTTTAAGTACAATAAAAAGCAGCATTACAGATCCCGAGAAATGTTTACAGTCCTACGAAGTGTTTATTCCCATTTTAAATGGCTCTTTTCAGGATCAGTTGAACAACTGCTTAAGTGCAGAACTGAGTAAAAAACTTAAAGAACATCACTGCGAGATAGAAAAGTATACAGAATTTCTTGAACTCATCTCAAAATATTCTGAACAAGTAATTATAACACTTTTAATCTGTAATCTATCAATAACAAAATATCAATCTTTAATGTTGACTTTTCAGTTTCAATGGAACTTCATTCAAATCGACTGTTCCAAAACAAATAACAAAATAAGAAGCACTCTGAAGTCACTTTACGGTGAGCTGTGTACTTATTTCATCAAAAAACTCAAGGATAACAATTCCAAAATCTGCAGAATATTTGACGACGTAGCCAACAAGGTTTCAGAAACGCCAGAAACAACTCAAGAAGTTGTTGAATTGATAAGTTACCTAACCGAGTGCAAAGACACGACAATGTACAGCTTGAAAAGCAAACTCTCGCGATCAATTGATTTTCTTAATTTCATCGTCAAATACTTTCCTCTAAACGACGAAGACATTGCTCTGAATACACGTACTTTCACTTGGCCCAAAGAAATGGAACGAATCCTCGAATTGGGAATCACAAGACTAACCATTCGCAAGGAGATGCTCGAAAATTCTCTCAAAGCAAAAAGAAGCAACTGCGACCTGAAAGTTGACGAGGTGAAAGCTCACATCCTCGAGTTTAAGAAAAAGGATTTGCCTCTGCTGACGGAAAATGAGGCGAACTTTTTTGTCAACGCAGTTAACAATCTGTCCCAGTTAATGGACGTCACTCTGTCTGAGGCAAACAAAATTAACGAAGAGGAGTCCCTGCTGGATATGGAGCTCACGACTTTCGCCAGTTTAATGGACATGAATGGAACAGTAAAATATTTGTACACTTTGTGGCACACGACTTACGATTTTCTGGTAGAATTCGACAAGTGGTTTTACAGGCCTGTGCACACCCTCGATATAGACAACATTTTAAGGGTGGTAACGAGGATGGAAAATGTTTTGCAGAGCCTGTCCAAGGACATAACGAGTATAAGCGCGGTTCGTCGAGCAACGGAAATTTTGCGAAACAAAATTGACAATTTTAAGAAGTACATCCCACTACTTCGAATCATTTGTAATCGCAATTTTCGTCTTAGACACTGGACGCAAGTCAGTGAAATAGTTAAGCACGAGTTTGACAATAATGTGCTGAATTTGTCACAGGTGATTAGCTACGAATTGGATAAGCACATCAGCGAGCTCGAAGATATTTCAGCCAATGCTACTAAGGAGTATGAATTGGAACAGAACTTGAACAAAATGCTCAGCGAGTGGAATGATAAAGCATTTCAACTTGAATTGTACCGTGACACTCAGGTGACAATATTGTGTCAAGTGGATGATATTCAAGTAGGTGTATTTTATTTTCTTTGTAAATTAACTTTTGTAATTGTATTCATGAATTCAGTTATGCAAAGTTCTTTTGAATCATTAACTTTCTAATAAGAAAAGATTGTTTCAAAACTTTTTGTTCTTATACACACACACTTTTGTTATAGATGTTACTCGACGATCATATATTAAAAGTTCAAACTTTGAGAAGCCAGCCCTGCGTTGAGGTATTTTTAAACGAAGTAATAACTTGGGAACAAAAGCTGATTTTAGTGCAAGATATAATCGACCAGTGGCTCACTTGCCAAACCACATGGATTAATTTAGAGCCGATCTTCAATAGCGATGATATAACATGGCAAATGCCCACCGAGGCCGAGGAGTTCAAAAAAGTCGACATTATTTGGCGAACTTTAATGCAAAATGTGAAATTGAATTCACATGTATTAGACATTACCAACATCGAAAATGTAATTGAACAATTCAATTCCTGTAATGAGATGCTGCACGAGATCAATAAAAGTCTGGACGACTATTTGGACAGAAAGAGGTCGCTCTTTGCGCGTTTCTTTTTTCTTACCAACAAAGAGCTCTCGTTGATGATTTCGATTTCCAAAAATTTGTCCACCATTCAGTCGCAGTTGCACAAATGTTTCGACGGTATTCGAGCACTGCAGACGTCAAAGGACGAAGAAATTGTCGGAATTGTTTCCACCCAAAACGAATACATACCGTTTAGCGGGAGAATTTATTTTTCCGAAATGAAGGGATTTATTGAAAAATGGCTGATTCAGTTGGAGGACAATATGAGATCATCAATTCGCGACATTTGCCAAGACACCATCACTTCGTACAACAAGTACAACTTCAAAGAATGGATCACGTCGTGGCCTGGACAATCGATAATTTGCTGTTACCAAATCTATTCGACCAATTATATTGCAGAGTTTATTAAAGACCAAAGTACACGAAGACTGCGGAGCAAACAAAAAGAGGAAATGGAATACTTTTTGTCGTTAATGAATAGCAATTTGGAGGTGAAAGATTTTACAAAGATTTCTACTTTAATTATGCTCAATTTGTATGGCAATCAAGTTACTAAAATGTTAATTGAAAATAAAGTGACGAGCACGGCGGATTTTAATTGGTTATCACAGACACGTTATTACTGGTTAAATGGTAATATTACGATATCAAATCTAACAACATATATAAATTATGGATTTGAATGCATTGGAAACAATAGTAGATTAGTTATTACACCGATAACCGACAGATGTTTCAGATTAATTATGAGCGCTATGAAATTGAATTTGTACGTCGCTCTTCAAGGACCATCTGGTAAGTAAAGTTGTTTTAATTGTTGGTGAATTTTGGGCCAAGATATTATATATTGTTTAATATAACACATAGATCTAATACTAATTTTTATTAAATAATAAGATAAAGTGTTTTTACAAGCAAAGAAAACAACATTAAATAAAGTAAATCATAATAATTTAGATTTTAACAAATTTAGAATTCTGACATGTTTTGCAGGCTCAGGAAAAACAGAAATTATAAAAGACATCTCAAAGGCAGCGGCAAAACAATTAGTTCTGTTACACTGTTCGCCGTACGTGCAGTACAAATTAACAAACAACATATTTAAGGGAATAATGCAGTGCGGAGCTTGGCTGTGTCTGGACAATATTTGTCAAGTTAAAATGGAAATGTTGTCTGTCTTAGTTCAGCAAGTTTTAACAATTCAAATTGCCATAAAGAGTCGAACTGAAAAGATTAATTTTGAAGGAATAGACGTCAAGTTGAATCCAACTTGTTGCTTTTTTGCCACCATTAAATCATTTGACAAAATGATTCCGAGTAATTTGAAATCAGTGTTTCGTACGGTGGCCATGATTGAGCCAGATTACCTGATAATTTTGGAAGTCACTTTGTCAACATTTGGAATGAAAAATGTTAAAGTCTTGTCATCCAGATTACTTGATGTTCTCAAATTACTTTCTCAGCATTTAGAAAATCAGAAGTACGATTTCAATGTCTACGACGTGAAGAACATTTTAAACGAAGTGAAATGTTTCGTTCAAAGTGGCTGTACGATGAATGAAAACGAAATTATACTGCTGGCAGTAAGAAATATAGTTTTACCGAAAATATCGAGCGATGATATTAGTATGTTTGATTCAATTTGTGACGTTGTATTTCAAGTTCAAATGTCAAATTGTTCTGAACATAATGATTTTAAAACTCACATAAAGGAATATTTGAATGAAAGTTATCCTGGATTAGCTATTAATGATTGGTTTGTCGACAAAATTATTGAGTTACGCGTAATGATAAAGAGAAAGAAGGGTGTTATTTTACTTGGCAGTGCTATGAACGGAAAAACACAAGCTTACAAAGCATTGGCAAAAACTTTTAATCGTCGTTACGATAACAAAGTTGAATCAGCACAAGAAAAAGTTATATATAGGTATATTACTATCTTGTAAAATAATTTAACAGTTATTTAAATTTATCGTTTTTTTTTTTGTTTTTAGAATTATTAATCCAACAGCACTAAATTTCGAACAATTGTACGGAAAATATGATACCAAGACTCATGAGTGGATGGACGGTTTATTTGTAAAAATATTCCGAGATTTTGCGGCACACGACAATAATGAGAGAAAGTGGATTATACTTGACGGAATAGCCGACCAATTTTGGATGGACTATTTGAATCCAATTTTTGATGACAATAAAAAGTTACATCTCACTTCGGGAGAAGTGATAAAAATGTCTGAGCTGATGTCGGTTTTGCTGGAATTTACACATTTAAATGACACTTCTCCAGCGACTGTCTGGAGATGTGGCATTTTGTATATGGATTCAAAAAGAACAGGATGGAAGGATATTTATATTTCATACAAAAGTATAATTAGAAATAAACTGCTAGCAGATCAGTCTGATGCTATATTTTTGATAATAGAATGGCTAACTGAACCGACATTAAATTTTGTCAGCTCAAACTGCAAATCTTTTATTTTTCTAAAAGATTCTCAAAAGTTTTTGGTAATTTAAGTCTAGTCGTTATTTAATAATAAAAAAATAAGTAATAATTAAATTAATTAAGCATTTTTAATTTTAGATGTTTATGAAAACATTTTACAGTCTGATAAAGGAAGAGTCAGCTTTCAGTATGCTGTGGCTCCAGTGCACCCTCTTATTTTCATTAATATGGGGCTTGGGTTCTGTTCTGGATAATAATAGCAGAAAACTCTTTGATGTATTCTTTCGAAGCCTTCTGACTGGAAAATTAGCGGAACATCCCAAGCCTAAAACATTTAACTTAACAAAATCACAACTTTTTCCAGAAACAGCCTCTGTATTTAAATGGGTTTATGATAAAATAAATAATGGGTCTTGGTTGCTTTGGACAGATGCAGTACCAAAGGTAAATTACAACATTTTTTTTCATTTACTTTGATTAATAAAAAGTTGAAAAAAATCTGTATTATATTGTTTGTTTATAAATTTCAGAAATTGGAATTCTTAAATCAACCAACCGACAAAATTATTGTCCCTACAACCGAAGTCTGCATCATGAATTCATTTTTATCACTGTACTTGATTAAAAATAATATGCCGACAATTTTTATCGGACCATCTGGTACAGGAAAAACAGCCGTATCCCTGAATCATATAGAAAATTTGCCAGTCG
The DNA here is from genome assembly GCA_022817325.1 of Idris sp. 1 HC-2018. Taxonomy (NCBI): domain Eukaryota; kingdom Metazoa; phylum Arthropoda; class Insecta; order Hymenoptera; family Scelionidae; genus Idris; species Idris sp. 1 HC-2018. The sequence goes on along the minus strand of JABFPM010000718.1, from coordinate 14,814 downwards.
AAAAATTTACGTACAACTATTTTTCGCTTAGCATATCTCTGGCTCCCAGTCAAATTGAAAAAATTATAACCGACAATTTGGACAGACGACGCAAGGAAGTGTACGGACCAACGATGGGTAAAAATTGTGTTATCCTGATCGACGATCTGAATGCAAACAAAAATGAGCCGAAGAATGTTCAGTCTCTCGAACTGCTGAGACAGTGGATTGAGTATGGCTACATAATTGAGTACGACACACTTGCGTTTTCGTATTTAATTGACATAGTTTTGCTTGGTACAATGTGGCCTGTTGACAGTGGCCGAATAAACACGTCGAGATTTATTCACCATTCCCAGGTGATTGGCATAGATCACTTTGACGACGTAACGTTGAATACAATTTTCTCAAAAGTGTCAGAGTTACAGTTAGCCAAATCAAACGCAGGGGACATTGCGAGTCTAATTAAGACTGTTGTGAAAGCGACTGTAAATATATTTCAGCAAGTGGTCAAACACTTTTCACCAACACCAAAGTGTCCGTATTATTTGTTTTTTCTGCAAGACATTCATCGTGTGATGAAAAGTCTGACTTTCGTACCGCTGGGTCCAGACAACGACGAAAATTGCGAGAAAATTGTGAAACTTTGGATACACGAGATGTGCCGGAATTTCAGTGACCTTCTTCTTGATGACGAGGATGGTGACAAGTTTCAGAATATTCTGAAAAACCATGGCGACGCTTGTATACCACAGTTTGCCAACATTTTCGAGGGAATCTCTGGTTCAATGTTTTCTCCGGTTTTCAATATCAATGGCAGTATCAAAGCTTACGAGAAAACCAAAACTGATTTTGGACAAATATTAGAAAAACTGTTGTCGGAGTACAAAGAAAAGTCTGAGTCAAAATTGGATTACGTGTTTTTTAAGTCTGCTATTGAACATCTCTGTCGAATTCTGCGAACACTTTTATTCGAAAATGAGCACATAATTCTGGTTGGTTTGTTGGGAACTGGCAAAAATTTTAACGTCCTATTGGCATCAGTCATATCAAAGTGTTCTATATCTGAGCTGAACTACGATGTAAATAGTTACGACAAATGGAAGGCATACATCAAAGAGCTGTTCACCAAAATTGGAACCACCAACTGTAAAGTCATGTTCAAGGTCAATGACAGGGACATAGAGGAGTGCTACTTGCACGACATCCACAGCTTACTCTGCACCAGCAGCATGCTCAACATCTTCACCACCGAAGAGAAGACCGAAATCGTGAAAAAAATGCTCGATCAGTTCAATACAGAACGAAATCAGGTTCAAATGAACAGCTCAGAAATCCTCAACACATTTTCCAGTCGGGTCATCTCCAACATTCACATCGTGTTCATCACGTCTGTCAGCAATCTAACTCGTAGGACCTTTCTATTTTCCTCAGTAAAAAAATACTGCTCCGTGGACTGGTACTCGACCTGGCCGAAGGAGTCTCTCCAAGATGTCGCCACTTACATGCTGAAAAAGGCCCAGCTGGGCAACGAACTGATTGACAAGTTTAAGTTGATTTCCGAGCACCTTCACTCGTATATGTATTTTTCTAGAAGTGGTTACGTCACGCCTATGCACTTTTTTTACTTCATAGCCTGTTTTCTTGAGCTGTACCAGCAAAAACTAAACGGCATCCTAAGTCGCAAGGGACAGTATGATGTGGGTCTAGCAAAACTGAACCAGGTTGCCAACCAGGTGGGTATCATGCAAACCGAGTTGAGGGACCTTCAACCCAAACTGGAGGTCAAGTCCCAGCTGAGTGACAAGCTCATGATCAAAATCGAGCAGGACACGATCAATGTCGAGGCGAGGAAGGAGGTGGTCGCCGCTGACGAGGCCTTGGCCAATGAGGCTGCAGCTGCAGCCCAAGCCATCAAGGACGACTGCGAAAGCGATTTAGCTGAGGCTTCTCCAGCTCTGGAAACTGCTCTTACTGCTTTGGATACGCTCAAACACTCGGACATCACCATTGTTAAGTCAATGAAGAATCCGCCATCTGGTGTGTGTTAATTAAAATAACATTTACTAACTAAATTAATTAAATTAAGTTAATATATAATATTAAGAGATATATACTATATTAAATATAATAATATATAAGCAAATTTTAAGCTATTTTCCTTTTAGCAGTAAAACAAAATTGAACCATTTTCAACTGAGGGGGCCATCTTTTTCTGGCTTTTTGGCTTCTAAAATAATAGTGCTGTCCTTAAAAATGTTTAAAGTGATATTCTTAAATATGCTATCAAAATCAACTTTACATACAATTTCATTGTAGAGTAAAAAAATCAAAATTTTGAAACTCAGGGGACACTTTTAAGACTAGTTTTTCTTTGTTCTTTGACCTCTCAAACACACAACAAATTTAGGCCCAATGAAAATGTAAAGGGAGTCACTTTTAAAATTGCTAATTAAATAAATGAAAAAACTGCTAAAAAGAAAATATCTGTAGAATTTTTCTAAATGTTTCAATTTCTGCTAGTGATACCTGTGGAGAAATTTCCTCGAATTGCAAGGTTTGCTTGAGTCACTGTCCAGAAGCGACAGTGACTTTGCCACAAATTGCATTACCGCTTTTGGCATGTGATTTAATCGAATGGTGCAACTTGAGCAAGTAATGTTTCCTTCCATAAATTGTCACTAGCAGAATTTGTAGCATACTATCAAAATAGCATACTGTCTATTTACATTGTATTTGAGATATCTAGCAATATAATACTATATCAATGAGTACAGATGTTTAAAATGTTACCGCAAAATCATTCAAGTACCCGCCAAGAGGTTAACTTTGTGCCACAATTAATATTAATTGGCTTTTTAATGAATTTATAGTTAAAAAATTGTCTAAATGTCAAGATAATGTTACAAATTGAAAGTTTCCTTTATATTCGTTTTGTGTAATTTGTTCACATAATTACAAATTTAATTATTGAAAGTGAAGAATTTGTTTCCAAAATTGAATAATTTGAAATGATTAAATGCTGAATTACTCAGAGAAAGCCAATTATCTAGTGTACAACATTAAGTAGGTTTAAACTTTTTCAATACTTTTCGGAAGGCTCTGAAGAATACTTTTATAACATTTATCATTAAACTGATTAATTTTTGTTTACCCGATAAACATGTATAAAATAAAATTTATTACACAAAGTTATCCTCCGATATAATATTTTGTATAAATAATTAAAACTATATTTGGCAAAAATAATTTTTGTATTGTATTTTGTTCTCAAAAGTTTACAATACTGATATACTTATGCTATTCCCATTTCCTAATCATTTAAATGATCTTTCAGGTGTCAGATTGGTGATGGAGGCTCTCTGTGTCCTAAAAGGGATCAAGCCGGAAAAGGTGCAAGACTCAACCGGTCAAATAGTCGATGACTATTGGCCAGCCTCGACAAAAATTCTCGGCGACATCAAGTTCCTCGAAAACCTGAAGACCTTCGACAAAGACAACATCCCCCCAGCGAACATGAAAAAAATTCGCGACTACTACATGAGCGACCGGGGATTTCAGCCGGACATCATCCGCAAGGTCTCAATGGCCTGTGAGGGTCTCTGCAAGTGGATCCGGGCGATGGAGGTGTACGACAGAGTGATCAAGGTCGTGGCTCCAAAAAAGAAGATGCTTTCTGCCGCTGAGGCCGAGCTCACCGTCCAAATGGAGACCCTCAACTCGAAAAGGGCGCTGCTGCAGGACGTCACCGACAAGCTGCAGCAGCTCAACGACGAGTTCGCCGAGTGTCTTAGGGAAAAACGAGACCTGGAGAACCAGATAGACCTCTGTATACAGAAGCTGGAGCGGGCGGAAAAGTTGCTGAGTGGACTCAACAACGAGAGGATCAGGTGGAATGACGTCACAGTCAGACTGCAGGACAAGTGCGAGAACATGTCAGGGGACATTCTGCTGGCTGCTGCCTTCATCACCTACTTGTCGGCCACTGGTGGCACTCAACGGTCTGAAATTTTGGACAAATGGCTACAGTACTGCGAAACCGTTGGCATCCCTTTTAACAAGACTTTCATTTTCCACAAGGTGTTCATTGAAAATGAAGACGTCAAGTTTTGGAATATGAATGGTCTGCCTTTGGACGACCTTGTGATAGACAACGCCGTGATCGTTAGGGAAACCAACCGATTTCCGTTTATAATCGATCCGCATTTGCAGGCAAATGGCTGGCTGAAGAGTATTGAGAAAGACAGCAAACTGTTGATAATCAACTTCAACAACTCGAATTGGTACGCGAAACTTTTGAAGGCTATTGAGATAGGCAGACCCACCCTGATTGAAAGTGTCTCGAGGATTGACTGCAAACTTAGAATCTTACTTCAGAAAAGAACTTACGAACTGAAGGACGAAAGGTACATCAGATTGGTGGACCAAGACTTGAGGTATACTGAAAATTTCCGGTTGTATGTGACTTGTCTGACCACCGATCTGTTGGAAATGTCAGATGTCGCTGTGTCGGCTACTGTGATAAATTTTGCAATTACCCCTAAAGGATTGGAGAATAATTTGCTTAAATTAATAATGACTGAAAAATCGGAAAGTTTGTTCAACAATAAGGAACAGTTGACGTTTGAGTACATTAGCAACAACCGATCACTCCGTGAGATTGAAAATAATATACTTGGTATTCTGTCGTTGAGCGAGGGAAACATTTTGGACGATGAGACAACGTTGAAAACTTTGTCTTCATCTAAGACCACCGCAGAAGCGGTGCGAATCAAGCAGCTGACTATAGAGAGTACAGTTGAGGAGATTAACAAGTCAGAGAGAAGTTTTGTTCCTGTGGCCGAGCATGCTTCGTGTTTGTTTTTTGCGATCTCGGAGTTGTCGTGTATTGAGTGTATGTACCAGTTTTCTTTGCAATGGTTTTTTCGAATTTTCGTGAGCATCATCAAGAGAGCTTGTATCTCGTCTGACGAAAAGGAATTTAAACAACTGAAACATGATTTGAACTCGGTTTTCTATAAAACAACTTGTCAATCATTGTTTTATAAAGACCATTTGATATTTGCCTTTATTGTAACGATTTTCTTACTGAAAAAGGGAGGTCAGTTGGATCCAAAGTTGATTGAGTTTTTTATAAATTCTGACAAAGATGAAAATGATGAGTCAGAAGTTCCAGTTAATTGGCTGTCAAAAGAAAGCTGGGAACTGGTTCAATCAGCGTCGAAATTGACATACTTTAAAAACTGGGATAAATTATTTGTGGACAATTTGAAAGAGTGGAAACGCTTTACTGAAGACCCTTTTTCTTGTCCATTACCTGAGCCTTATAAAGATACAATAAATGACTTTCAACTATTAATTGTTATTAAGTAAGCATATTTTGTAAAAATTTGTTTTTAATTTATATTCATTTTGTTACATTTTTTGATACAAATATTATGTTTTCAAGGTGTTTACGATCTGATAAACTGTTGGAGGCAATAAAAATGTATATTTCGAATAAAATTGGTTCATACCTTGTCGAGTCAACAACACTCGACACAGAATTTTTGTTAAATTCAAGTAACACTTTTCCAATACTCATAATTTGTTCTCCCGGATTGGATCCTGTAAATTACATAAAAATTATTGCTAAAGATCAGGGTTTACATCGAAAGCAGCTGATGTTATTGTCGATTGACGACGAACGAAACAGCGATATTGCTTCTACAATTAAAAAGTCGATAAAAAGTGGAGAATGGGTGATAATACAGGATTGTCACCTTTACAAAAAATCGATGAATTGTTTAGAATGGCTGATTGAAAAATCGATTACCGTTCAAGAAACACATGCTAACTATAGATTATGGATAACAAGTTCTCTGTCTAAAGAGTTTCCGATAACACTGGCTCTAAAGTGTACTAAAATAGTAATTGACGAGAAATCTGTAATCATCAAAAATAACTTAAAAAATTATATTTCTCACTTGGAGTCGGACGTAAATTTTATCGGTGACAATGAAAGTTTTACTTGGAAAAGATTAATTTTATCGACGTATTTTCTTCATTTAATAGTCAAAGAAAGACTTCTTTATGATTGCTTTGGATGGAACGTTCCTTACATGTTCGACGATGCAGTTTTGAAAAAAAATTTAGATTATATCAAGGTAAAGTTTATTTAAAGAAAAAAATAATTAAGAAAAGCAATAATCTTATTACTATTTTTATTCTTCACAGGTGTTACAGAAATACTATAATAACGTTCCATTGGATTTTTATAAATATTATATTGGAGACTGCGTTTATGATACAAACATATCAAATGCTAATGACCACAGATTATTAAATGCCATTAAAAAAGTACATTTAGAAACAGTTTTATTAAAGAGGTAAATAATATTCACTTTGAAATAAATTTTATAAAAAATTACCCAGCAAAAATGTATTCATCTGCAATATACTTAAACTTCTTTATTCTCCCAGAAACTTGAACCATTATGAGAAAAAATTAGATTTATTGTTAAAAGAATTAGAAGTTGGCGAAAAAGTTGAATATTTATGTTGCGAAAATGATTTTGGTATACTTGGTTTAGCCGAGAACACTTATTCGATTAAACAAACGAGAGAAGCAGAATCATTTATGCAAAAGTTAACTCTTACTAAAAATATCTATCAATTTATTGAAAAAACTGAGCAAACAGATTTAAAGATCAAAGAAAAAGTAACAAAAATAATGGACAAAGTTCCACCGTCTTTCGACGTAGAATCAATAAAATCTCATTTCAATGGTGAACAAAATTTCATGCACACATTTTTGTATTGTGAACTCAATAAATTCAACAACTTGGTGCAAACTATCAAAACTTCGATGCAGAATATTAACTACGTTTTGCAAGGGAATCGAAGTGAGGATCTATATTCTAGTCAAACATTGAAAGATATTGAATCGAACTGTATACCCAGAATTTGGCGTCAATCATCGTATCCTTCAATTAAACCTTTGGCAAGTTATATTGAGGATTTAGCCATGCGGCAGAAATTTTATAGACAGATGATGGAAAAAAAATTGCCTCATATTGTTTGGATTTCGGGTTTATTTTCAGTTTCATCGTTTGTGAGTGCGATATTAATGGATTATTCCAAAAACAATTGTATATCTTTTGAAACTCTCACTTTGGACTATCAAATAACTAATTTCGAATGTGAACAAAAAGTAAAACCAGGAAATGTTCAAGTAGGATTGTACATATCAGTAAGTACATACATATTTCGTAAAAAAATAACAAAATAATTCAAATTTACTTTTAATAACAAAACTTTGTTACAGGGCTTATTTGTAAATGGAGCTAGATGGAATCGAATAAAAAGATCTTTAGATGAGTCTCTACCAAAAATTATGTTTGACGCCCTTCCCCTGATATATTTAAAGCCAAATACCACGGACTCAACGACGGATAAAAATGTTTACCACAGTCCTGTATATACGACTCCAGCAAGAAATAATGCTCTTCTACTGAATATTCATACTAAAAACAAAGAATCATATTTATGTTTTCCGTCAGAACAGCCAAAATCTCACTGGATATATCGAAGTGTGGTTTGTGTGTGTCAGACTGATGAATAATCATTTTAAGTATGCTCTTTTTTTAAAACTACTTTCTCTAGTCAACATAAAAATCAATACCAAGTTTAAATATGCTCAAACAATTTGTACAACAAAATAATTTAGTCTCGCTTATGTTTGGATAAATTTGTAAGATTAATAGCAGATAAGCAGTTTTTCTTTCTTTATCCTATCAGTATTTATAATTTATCTGTCAATACATTTTCATTTAACGTTAAATAAAATTAATCCTTTTAAATCGAGAATTCTTATTACTTTTACTGTTTGGGGGTGTCCAGAATAAGTTAGCGGAGAAAAGATTGGACAAGAAAAAGGGCGATTTCTATTGTGATGTATTGTTGTTATTAAAACTGATGTCTTCTGTTTGTAGTGTAAGGAGCCATACCAAGAGATGAGTTTGCGCAAAAGCACCCCCAGCGGTGCTACGTTTGTTTGATTGCAGCATCCCTCAGTAGCCGGCTGCCATAGCAGGGGCTTGGACTCGCTTTTTCATCGTCCACAGAGTGTGTCATATGGATTTTGACAACATTAACAAAGTTTTTTTTTTGTTAAATAAAAAGCTAATTGTATTGAGTGAAGAGCTGATAAATCAAATGTTTAATTATTTATCTCGGAATTGAAGAGTACGACGCAGTTGAAAGATTGATAAATATTTATGTATCAACACACCATGATGCATTGAGCCTTTGAGAAGTTTATCACGAAAATTTCTTTTCACAAAGAATATTAAGTAGTATTATGGTTGACATTTTGGAGACAATCTTGATAAATATCGTATTGAAATGAGCTTTGCGACGGTGAGATAAAAAATGTAAATCTACAAAAATGAAGGTAACAAGATTATTTATTCTAAACGTTTAGTCATTATTTATTTATGATAATGTAGACAGTCTATTTTATTTATACACACTTGTATAAACAATTTGCAATGTATATAACATTTACACATAGAACTCAATTTAATTTCTTCTCTGCTTTTGAATAATGTAAATAATTAAGTTATTCCTAAATTGTATTTGAAAATACGAATTTTATAATAATAAATTGTATTTCTAAAGATTATAAATTGTTTTCAATTTACAGTAGTATATATTTTTGAAATTAAAAGAAACTAAATGATAAATTGTGGGGAAAAGTGTTTAAATGAATTTTATGATCAAGATTAAATGAATATGACAAATCAAACCGACGATAAATTCGGAAAAATGTTAATTTTGATGGAAGTGTATGCGTTTATATTTGACATTTAGATCCCTAATTTTAAAAATTCTCACCCCATATTGTACTACATAACCTGCTTTGAACGTATCCAGTAATCAATATTTTCCTTCAAGTGGACATTTCAAACGACATTTATCAGGAAGGCTCTTACAAGTTGTGTTGAAAGAAACTAATTTAAACGGATTATTGTAGTCATTTATTACGATTCCACTTTGGATGATAAAAAAATTCATTATACACTTCTGTTTATATTGAATTGTTTTAAAACTTTTATAAATATATAATTGTACAAAAATCAACATTCATTTTTAGAATTTTAATGAAGTCTTCCATATTCATAAAATAATTAACTATTCCATATTTATGGAATAATTAAACATAAAAAAGATCCTTTTCTACCAAAAAGGTCCTTGCTAGTTTTATTTTAATGAAAACATATTTCTGAAAGAAAAAAGTAATTTTAGATAACAAAAAATATATTAATTTTTCAGCGCTGGAGACAAAGTGGTGCCGCAATCACAGCGATTATTTTTTGTGGACTTTGGATTGGCAAAGTTGGTCCACAACTGGCAGACGGCGAAACTTTGTTGTTATCATCCGATCGAGAGCGAATCGAAACAGTACGTCAAATATTAACCGAGATCCCGTTGATCGACGGTCACAACGACTTAGCCTGGAATATTCGCAATTTCATACACAACCAGTTAACTCTGTTTGACTTTGACAAAGATTTACGCCAGATTCCTCCATGGAGTCGGAGCTTATGGAGTCAAACGGACCTGTTCCGTTTGCGGCAGGGGATGGTTGGCGGACAGGTAACAAAATGCTTGCTTTTCACTGCTTTGATGAATGAGCAAAAACGAACGGCTAGAAACTGTACATGAGCTTTATAAAGATAGTACTTATCTAGACAAAGGCAATTTTTATTACTTTTAGTTTTGGGCTGCATATGTGCCATGTGAATCTCAGTATCTTAATGCTGTTCAATTAACATTAGAGCAAATAGATCTCATCAAAAGACTCATTGAAAAATATTCTCAGCATATGCAATTTGCATCTTCGTCGAGAGGTAAAACATTAGTTTAAACTTATTAAAAACTATTTTATATGTTAATTCTTTGTTTAAATTAATAAATATCTTTGTAGAAGACAAGGAAATATATGTTGATATTTAAAAATGGAATTTATGTTTATTCATATTAACGTCTGGGCGAATTTTATTCTGCTTTTTAAAAATTACTGAAAATCATATTAATAATTTACAAATTTTGCAGAAATTTTAGAGGCACATGGTAAAGGTAGAATAGCGTCTTTAATAGGAGTGGAAGGAGGTCACAGTTTAGGTAGCAGTTTGGCTGTCTTGCGAACGCTTTATCAATTAGGTGTACGTTACTTGACGCTTACCCATACTTGTAACACACCTTGGGCTAAAAGTTCTACTGCGGAGGAAGATGATGAAGATAAGGGTAAGTTAGTTAAAGAAGCCGCTAACAAATTTCGCAGTAATTTGTTATTACAAAAATGTCGCCACGCGTTATAATGTAATTAACTTTATTATAAACTTAAATAATAGATAAATTACTCATGCCTAATGTAAGTGTGATAAATCTTAACTTGATTTTCGGGGGACAAAAGTTTCCTTACCCTGTACGTGAACAAATTGAATTCTGCATAAACTAAGTAAGCGCCAAGTTATACACGAAATCCATTTAGCTGAAACTTTGTTATTATAATAGAAGGCTGAAATTTATTTTATATATGGTGAACATTTATTTCCCAAGGTGGGGGTCTGACAAATTTTGGCAAAGCTGTTGTAAGAGAAATGAATAGATTAGGAATGTTGATTGACCTGAGTCACACTGCTAGAACGACAATGAGAGATGCATTAAAGGCAAGCAAAGCGCCTCTAATTTTCTCGCATTCCTCGGCGTTTGCAATTTGTAACTCATCACGAAATGTACCCGACGATATTCTCAAGAAACTGGTGAGACTGATGGCTTTTAAGATAACTGTGTTAGGCAAAAATTGCACTTTTTATTACAAATTTTTTATTATAGAGTTATTATAAATTGAATTTTATTTTAGGCTGCCAACGGAGGACTGGTTATGGTGACTTTTTATAATTATTTTGTCAAATGTGGACCCCGAGCCAGCGTGACTGACGTTGCCGAACATATTTATTATATCAAAAATTTGATTGGAGTTGATCACATTGGGGTTGGAGGGGATTTTGATGGTATTAATAAGTAAGTGTCACATTTTAGGTTTATAAATTAATTGCTCTTTTAATTAATATCTAAAATTTCAGAATTCCTCAAGGATTGGAAGATGTTTCAAAATATCCAGAATTGTTTGCGGAACTGCTGCGTAGTGGACAGCTGAGTGTTCTTGACTTGAAAAAAGTAGCGGGATTAAATTTAATCCGGGTTTTAAGAGAGGTGAGAAAAACAATTTTATTAATAACAATAAAGTGATAAAGTAAATTTAAATTTAATGAAAACAGGTGGAAAAAGTGAGAGACAGTATGAGAACAGCCGGTGTCATGCCGTCCGAGGAATTTCTGAAATCACCTGACACAACTGGAAATTGTGCTCTAGATATAAATAAAGTTCAGCGAGTAACAGAAATCTAAAAATATTATTTTAACAAACTGAAAAAGTTCCAATTTTATGAACGAACTTTTGGAACTTTAACGATTGTGATTATTGTGCGATATGGATAATTTAGGATTCAAAAAAGTGATGTCAAATATCAGATTTTTTGTATTTACTTTTACTATATGCAGTTTACTTTTTTAGATTTAGTTGTTAAAAATGGAATTGACGCAATTTTTGGAATGTGTGTTGATTTCATTTGAATATACGATTGAAAAGAATTGAGACTGACGTTACTTTTTGCAATACATTATCAACGTTGTGATACTGTGATTTAAAATTTTAGATTTAGTTGGAATACTTTTTATAACAAAAAACTATTTTAAATTTCTTTATATCAAATATTAACAAACTTTTAAACAAAGTGCACTGAGAAACAACTTACAAAGAAAATTGATAAAGTTTTAATTAATCTCAACTTTCTTCAGCAAAATCATATTTTAACATTTTAAGGAGTAATTATTTTGGAATTTTTAATAATTATGATTTAATAATACATTACTTTGAAATTTTATTCCACCCAGTGAACAGTTTAAATTAACTTAAATCTACATAAATAAAAGTCATTACTTAAATAAAAAACATTATTTAAAAATCGATCAAATTTAACCCATTAGGTGATTTAATCTGCGTAAATATTCAATGTTCAGCCCATCGCATGATTGATCTTGCGTAAATCAAATCCGTTAACAATTTTCATTAAAATGTAAAATTCAAATTTATACGAGCAAAATTTACTTATTAAGTTACTATTACATTTTTGATACTTTATTTATGTCAAATTAAAATCAAATTATTATTATTATTATTATAGTGAATAATTATTCATTTTAATTTTTATCTCTTTGGTGTAGTTTTAATAAAAAAAAAAAAAATAAATAATAATAATAATAAACGACTAATATGATGAAAGTATAATCAATAACTTAATATTATGTAAATGTTGTAAATATAATGAATACTCAATGAAAAATTTTTAAAATAATACTGTTAAAAAAAAAAAACAAAAAAAAACAAAAATCAAATCTAATTTAACTCTTTAAAAAGAATTTTTCTCTTCTTCACAAAGGAGCAAAAATGATTTGCATAGACTAATCTTCATAAAATGAAAGCTACAAATAAAAGAATAAAACACTTTTTCACACTATAAATATATCCTGAAAAACTGCTCACTAATAAAAATTGTAAATTCTTGTACGTTATACTATATAAATCTTTGTAATCACTTTTGTACTTCCAATTTAGTTGAATTATAAGCTAATATAATTTTTAGAACAAGAAAGAGAGAAAGAGAACTGACTCAATGACTCAATTTCAAAGGAAAAACAAAAGATATTTATATAAAATATATTTACCATAATCCAACTGTATAATAAATGTGTGTTCGTATAGTCACATTGCTCATATTTCACAGTAATGAAAAGCTTCTATTTTATACAGTATAAAACTTTTATAAATAAAAAGTTTGATTTTTATAAAACAAAAGAAATATTGAACATTTTATGTAAAGAATTAATTTCTAAAAAAAACGTCAATATGCAAAATTGAATTTTAATAAAACTTGAATTAAATTTTTTTTTTTCGTATTTTAATATAGGTTTTGTAAAACGACATTTTGCTGAGAGAAATTTTTTAATAAAACTTGTTACAAGGTTGATTTTTAATTAAAAAATATACATTACTGAAACGTTTCATTGAATCAACTCTAAAAATAAATGGCAAACAACATCTTTTTTAGTTCAATTCAAAAGTAAATATTAACTGAGTATATTTAATAAACTTTCAATCTTGAATTTAAATATTACAATAATCTAAATTAAGTGACATTTTTACTTTGTATTTGAATTGAATTTTAAATATTGTTTCAATTTGAAAAATTTTTCTCGATAAATTAATATGTAGGTATTATGTAAATTGTGAATGTTTTTTTTTTATGAATATTAATGTATATTTTGAATAAATTTAATCGATTGTCTATTAAAAGTTTTGAGCACTTACAGACAAATAATTCTTGAATAAAAAATTGTGAGTGCCAACAAATTAAAAAGTTAACGATTCTTATAATCATGCGATACTAGTTAAAAATCATCTGTGCGACCTACCTTCCTGACCAAAAAATATAATTTGCTTGAAAACTATATGTAAAATGCATTCTGTGCATCTCTTATATACAAAGCATATAAATGCAAAATTCATTGATAAGTATATTATCATTAAATGTTACCTGAGAAAATCAAATGTCTGAACATTACCGGTATCTTATTCATAATGAATTTATTTGCATTGTAATTAATAAGGATATTTATTTTTAATCGTAATCGTAAACCTCATTTTTAATATAAGAAAAATGCACGAGTAAAAAACCAATGTTAATTGTAAGTTTCACTTGAAATCAAAATTTCAAATAAAATCACAAGTAATATGTAAAAAAATACGTAACAAAAATTAAATACTGCAAACGACTAACATGAATGTAACTTTAAAAAGCTTAAAAAACTTTCTGTCTAACAAACGTACCGTTTATAACAACTTCTGAAAAATCAAAAAATAATAAAACGTTAAAATAAATTAAATTAATCTCATTCTGATGTAATGTAATATTATATTATATGTATTATATTATAATTATATATAATATAATAATAAATTCATATTTAATTAATATTGTTAGCAGCGTATAATCTTAAAAAGAGTTTTTTTTTTTGATTTTTCAGAATAATTTATGCACAAATAAAATGCACAAAAAACATGACGAAATTGAAATTAATCAATAATCTGTGTGTTTAATAATTTGATATTAAATAGGTAAATACCTATAAGTTCAAACATTATTAATAATTAATATTTTATAAAAAGAATTAATTTGTTTTCAAACATTTATTTTTAATTAAAAAGAAAAAGTTAAGACATGTTCATACAATAATGTTACGTTTAATTATGATTATACAATTAATTAATTTATTACTTAGTAAATTTAATCTACGCTTAAGTTTGCGTATTAAATTAATTTCTGTAATCAATATATATTATTATTAAAATGTACATGATTAAAAAACTGGAATAAAATTATTCACTTATTTAATAAAATTCAGTATCTTTTTATTTCCTTATAAATTTGGATCTCTCATATATGTATATAAAATATTTGATAAGTGTTAAATTGTATATTATTTATAAATATAGAGAAATATCAACATTTTTACATCACTGAAGATTAATTTAAAATGTTGTAATACTCTTTTGCATTATAATTGATTTTTTCAAATTAATTAAAAATCGTTTAATAAAAAGGACTAATCATTAAAAAAGTAGTTAATCAAAGAACATTTTATAGAAAGATAGTATGCACAATTTTTC